>JAEMHR010000100.1:0-101742 GCA_016490725.1 Amphichorda felina
GAAACCCCCCCCCCCCCCCCCCCCTTAGAGCAGTTGGGCTTACTGTCTGTTATCCAGATTCTACCTATGATTCGCCGCAACGCAGCGGTCGTCACGTTCCCCTCCACAACCCTCGAACAAATAGCCTTTTCACCGGCGTAGCCACCGCCTCCGACTCCCGTCCCGACGTTAGCTCCCCCTACTTTGACGAGAACGGCCGCGCTTCTCCTTCCCACGATGGCAACCCTGCTAGTCCCGGTGGTGGTGGCTCTTACTCGCCCGGCCTGAGGTCCATCGCGGCCAGGAATGCTAGCCAGACCGATGGCTTCGAGGTGCAAAGCCCTGGCGAAGTGCAGATGCAATCGTTTGAAGATGGACTCCCGCCTCCTCCGCCTGTTGCGCATTCATGGCGTCGCATAGAGGCCTGGGCCGAAGACAACTATCCCGAGTTGTGGGATCAGATTTGCGAAGGCGCCACCGTCAACGATCTCAACGAGCTGGAACATCAGCTCGACTGCTCCCTACCCCAGGATGTCCGAGAGTCCCTCATGATCCACGACGGGCAAGAACGTGGCGGGACCCCAACTGGCATGATCTTCAGCGCGATGCTGATGGACTGCGAGGAGATTGCCCAGGAGTACGATCAGTGGGCCAGAGTCAACCAGCATTACCTCGCTGAGGCACAGTCTGCGCATCCTACCGTTCCCTCCAAGACCTTTGGCGGCGGAAGCAGCGAGGCGTCGTCCTCGAGGCAGCGACCTTCATCTCAGTCCAGCAACCCCGACGAATGGCGACAGAACCTCATCCAGAAGCAAGATTGCGTTCCGCCTGGTGCCGTCCGGAAGTCGTACGCTCACTCTGGATGGATCCCCCTTGTTCGGGACTGGGGCGGCAACAACATCGCTGTCGACTTGGCCCCCGGACCCAAGGGCAAATGGGGCCAGATTATTCTCTTTGGAAGAGACTACGACACGAAATATGTTGTGGCCCGATCCTGGGCAGCCTTCCTTGCTGTTGTGGCCGACGATCTGAACAGTGGCAAGTGGTTTGTCGACGAGGACACCAGCGAGCTGAAGCTACGCGAATTTAACTCCTCGCGGGTTGAACCACCATACTTCAACATTTTGCGATGGAGAATGGACCAGAAGTACGGCCGGCGCGCTCCCCAGCGCAAGTCGATGGTCCCGGGCAAGGGTGCATCCCCACTGGGATCCCGGTCGTCCTCGCCCTACGCCAGCCCCGTGGAGGGCAATGGAGATGCCAGAGGCCGCTCGATGCAGCGGCTACGGGGCACGTCTCCTCTGACGAGCCCCATGCGGGCGGGCTACGGAAAGCCCCCTCCATTGAGTAAGGTCACGGAAGAGACAACGATTCCCGAGCTTGCAAGCGCCAACATCGATCCAACCACGCTCGTCGAGGTTGAAACGCCACAAGAAAGTGAAAACGTCAAGGGCCCAAAGGTGTCGACGATGGCGCGGTCCGAATCGGATCTGATCAAGCTCAAGGACAAGGAGAACGTGTCGCCCACGGAAACGACAAAGCAGCCCAAGGTTGTGGATGAGTCTATGAAGGAGATCGAAATCTGAGATGACTAGGAGCGAATGTGGCGACACTTTTCATACTGCATGACTGCATGATTTTCTTCTACGGCATTTCTTATCCTTCGAAACCTCGACAGAGAGTCGGGCGGTCCATTTCTGTACACCGTACCAGTTGCAATACACGGGCGTTGGGGCGTCTTGACAAATCAAGGAGAATCGGTGCCGGTGCTGGCCAGGATAGGGATAATAGACCTTGGCTGAGAAGGGGTGAAATCTGTCAGCGCACAAGGCATGCGTTGGCCATTCCCTAGGCAGGCACCGATGGTGTTTATGGATATGGAGCTCAAGTATCTTCTTAGCCATCGGCTGCTGGCTATGGTGCCGTTACTGGGAGCTGTTAATTATTGTACAACTACTCCATACAGAGAAGAAGAAGAAAAAGAGTATTGACATATTGAGCGTCTAGTCGCTACCCCGTGAACAGAAGTGAGGATACTGCATTCCAGACAGGCCAGGCGATTTATATCATTGATGACCCGAGACAAGCACTTGGCCAGCAGGATGGGTTTTGGGCGTGGAGCAGTCTAGCACATGATAATACCGCCTCCAAGGCAGGAACTTAGCAAGGGCTCTCGGGGGGCTTCGAGAGTCTTCAAAGGTCTCGGGCCCCCGCCACGATGGATTCGGCAGCACCCAGCCATGAGGATTGGCGACCAACCACCCAACGACACGTTCACGAAGGGCGATATGCAGTTGGTTCTCAGAATGCGGGAGGAGTCACAGGACCCCCTCATCTTCATTTCTTCGCATAATGCTTTTGAGGCACAAAACTGACTTGTCCCCCATGAGGCTATATACCCACACGCTCATCGTCGCATGTCGGGTAGGCTGATGGTGTCAGACCGTTGGTGGTGATGAAACAAGGCACGGCTTGTCACCTTTCGTAGCTTGGAGAGGCCACTAACACACTCATACACAACTTGCGCCGAGGCGCGATAGTAGTCCCCTCCCGGCCAATGACGGGCAACACCGCCGAGCCCCTGCCGTTGACTTTGTGATCCCGCTGCACGTGTTGCACTTATGCTGCACAACATTGTGGCTTCGGGTGTCAACTTGCCAGAAGGCAGGCCTGAGACACGGCCGACTGGCAGGCTACACGTACGAGTAGAAGGCACAACGGCACAGCCTGGAGGGCCACAACTCCAACGTATGTCCTCGACACTGTACTCGTACTCGGCTCACGGCTCACGGCTCACGGCTCACGGCTCACGGCTCACGGCTCCTCCGGCGATCGCCTTGGACATCTCCACCAAGATCAGCCCAAACGGCGGCTGCCATTTGTCCGTGCGCCAACGCGCCTGCGGGCGGCAGCCAGCACGCGCCAAGATGGAGAGAGATGCTCGTTGCCTCGTCCTATTCGCCCGGCGATGCGGTGCGCTGTAGATAGGTAGACGTCGGCGGGGGGGCTTGCTGCTGGGTAGCTGCTGGGTTGTGGCGCCTGTCGTGTATGAGGCAGGCATTGCATTAGCAGGCATTGGCTCCCCCTCCCCCCTGTCTGGTCCGGGTGCGACGCCGGCGATTGCGGTTGTGCACCAAGCGCTTACAGCAACGACTTGACTTGCCCGCGCCGTGCCCTCGAGCCCCTCTCCCCCGTGGAGACCTGGTTTCGGGCAGCTGGAGGGGATACAGCCCAACAGGTGATGCGAGGCTGCGGCTAACATGGCTCTGCGGCTGTGGCCATGCGACTGTGTTAACACTGGCTTGGCCGTGGTTGTTGGCTCGGCCGTGATGCGATGCCCCCCGTCCCATCGTCGGCCGTGTTACCGGGATATACGGCGGACGCAGGTTGGCCGCATTGGAGGAAGAAGCCTAAAGGAACGGTTTCCCGCGCTGCGTTTCTTAAAGAAAGGTTGAGAGTGTCTTTTTGTTTCTTTCTTGTTACTTCAATTCCCTCTCTCCTTCTACTGGGCTTTCTTTTCTTTCTGCGGGGAGTTTTGTCTCTTTGGTTTCGTCCTTGGTTACTGCCATCTAATTCGAATGTTTTCTTCTATCTTATATACCCGGGGGCTGTCGAGTACCGTCTCCCTCCTGCGATAGATCCCCCGTTGTGTGAAAGGTGTTGTTCGACAATAATGGCGCCGCTTCGATATCAGTATACTCCCACTCCAACAGACGACCATTCCCTTGCGGAGCAATCATGGAAGAGTACAGTGACTACCTTTGTGGGGAACGATGAGAAGAAAGACGAAGAGAGCAAGAGGGTCAAGCGTTCAGGTTGGTGGAAATATACACGAAAGCAAGGTTTCTCTCTCCCGTGTCACTCATGCGAAGAAGCGTTTACTGACATCAGAAGCAGACTCGGATAATACCGCTAAATGGATGCCTCTGTCAATGACCACCCCTATTCTGTCAGCCGCCATTGTAGCTACGCTCCTGATGGTTGCAGGCATTGAAATCCTGGCCCAGAAAAGCCAGAAGCAGGGAGGCCTGGCTCTGTCCCCATCGCTTGACCAGATTCCCCAGTACGCAATGATTGCTTCGCAATACGCCCCGCAGGTCCTCGCCGTCTTATACAGCCTACTTTGGAGTTGGATAGATCTGGACGTCAAACGGATACAACCATGGTTTCAGATGTCAAGGCCAGAGGGTGCTACCGCTGAGGACTCCTTGCTGCTCGACTATCCCTACACATTTGTGGCTTTGGTCCCCTTCAAGGCAGCGCAGCGGAGGTAAGGCCATTATTCCATATCATGGAAACCCGTCCAACTAACATACGTCTCAGGCACTGGCCCGTATTTCTTTCTGGAACAGTGATGGTACTGATGTTCTGGGCTATTACTCCACTTCAGTCTGCACAACTTGGCACTGGACCTGTGGAATTGAAAGAGTCCCGTCACATTGTTAACAGGTCTCGTTTAACTCCATTGGAGGACCAAGTACCGCTGTTAGAGTCTAACATTCTGAACATGGGCTACTCAGTTGCGTGGTTGGAGCAGCCCCTCCCCCCTTTCACGACAGCCAACCAAGCATTCATGCCTTTCTACGTTGACAACACCGCGGCTCCTTCAAAATCCGGTGCTAATTGGACGGCTTCTACTACAAAGCTCTCAACTGAACTGGACTGCTGGCCTGCTGAATTCTCCAGGAATGGCCCCCGTGGAAGTGTTACTTACGACTTTCTCAACGGGCAAGGCTGCAACGCTAGCGTCAACTTCCCCACGGGTGGAGGCGAATCCATGTTCTATATTGGGTATTATGACAGTCCATTTGGTACCTCTTGGCTCGGCAGTCCGTGGTGTCCGGCAACCAAGAATTCGACCCATCAATTCCTCGCTGTCTGGGCAAAGCCGCTGGAACCGTCGGAAGACACCACACCTGGCTACAACTTGCACTATGAGTTCCTACTCAATGCCCAGTATTGCCAAACTAGCTACTATAAGCAGGAAGTTGTCATCACTGTCAGTGCTGACACTCTGGAACCATACCCTAACACTCTGGAGGTCGTTTCGGACCGTGAGCCACTGTCAGAATCCGAGTTCAACGCCACAGCTTTTGAATACCTATTAAACAACGGAATGGCTGAAGAGACGAAGAACAGGGACCATCCCTACTCATTCCAAGTCGAGCAAGACCCCAAAATTACCGACTTCAATCTCAGCAGTCCTGTGTCAACCATGGTTGGGTACGCCCTTGCTGGGGAAAATGCGTCAACCACGGCATTCTCTGACCCCGAGTATCTTCAAGGAATCTTCCTTCGAGCACACCAGTATCTTTTCTCGATTGCGGTCAATCAGCTACTCGTTAACGAAACCACATCCGCCAATCAAAACGCCGTATCCACCTTTCCGATGTATGGGATCATTGCCAATAGGGCTATATCAGGGGTTCTGGAGGGACTTTTACTCTTTGTGGCTGTTTTCGCCGCAATACTTGTCTGGCTTTGTCGCAGGTCACCCTTGAATTTGAAAGTCAACCCGTCGTCCATTTCTCGAGTTATTGAAATATTTCGAGACAGTCCACAACTTGTGGATTCTTTTTGCACTCTCGACAACGCCAATGAAAAGTCACTTTGCGAGTCAGCAACCAGCGAGAAGTTCCAGGTCATCTGGAACAGTACCCGAAAACGTCACGAGATAGTGCTTCAAGGAGGTACTTTCCTTAACAAGAAGCGCAACACTCACCTGCAAAAGGGGTACTACGACCCTATCCGCCCCGTTCCCTTACGACCAGGATCAGGCATTGCGTTCGTTGTGGCAATACTTGGGATCATTGGTGGGCTGGCATATTTGAAATGGGCCGAGATGGAATTCAATGGTACGTACATATTTGCTTATCGAATGTTATTCACCGGTACTAAATATGTCCAGGCTTAAAAAGACCTTCACGAAATAAGGAGGTTCAGCAGATTCTGGAAAATTACATACCAACAATCCTTTCAACACTCATCGAGCCCTTTTGGGTGCTGATCAATAGACTGTTGTGCGTTTTGCAGCCGTTCAAAGACCTCTGGGCTGGCAAGGCAAAGCCGAACAGTTCTATATCTTCGACCTACACCTCTATACCTCCACAATTCGTCATTTGGAGAGCAATTAAATCCCGACATTTTGTGCTGAGCCTTGTTTGCAGCGCTGTCTTCTTGTCAAACGTCCTGACGGTGAGCCTTCCTGCGATTTTCAAGGAAGTGGACATGTCTGCGAGATATTCGGCAAACTTCACATCCCAGGTCTCAAATACGTTCAAAAATGAGTCCGTGGTGGACTTGCTGTGGCACTTGTCCAACGATTCGGTGTCAAGTGCGGCTTATCAGGACCATACTTACGCAGCCTTAGCCAACATAACCTCAGGGACTACCCTACCTCCCTGGGTCACCCCTGATTTTTACTTTCAGCCCTGGGATAATACGGATCGCTCAAACGACTCCGCGGCAGACTTTTATAGCCTTGTCACCCGTGGTTTTGGAGTTGAGGCGAACTGTACTTCAGTACCAGCGCCGACGTTCGCTGTCGATGAGAAGGCCGTGTTCTCGCCCAACGTCAACAAGACCTTCTGTGGAGACTTCCTCGCTGTGGCTGCTACTCATATGCGAGAGTCTCAAGCGGAAACCCGGAGAGGTCGGTCAGCACAAGAATACTGTTCCACCCCAACATACGGAAGGGTCCCCGGTTGCGATCGCACCTTGATACTAGGCTGGGCACGGACACCCAATGCTACTGATGTCAATGGAACTATTGAGGGTAGCTTCGCTATTTGTCGGCCCATTTTCCAAACAGCAATGTTCGAAGTTAATGCAGACAAGGCGGGCTACATACAGTCCTACAAACGAATGAGTCCACTCGAGCAAAAGTTGGAATACCAGGACTCCGAAATCCACATCGAACAGATGATTGCAAATGCAAATAATATCCTTGCTGTGGGCGCACTAGGTTGGCACAACGATACCGTTTCTCGGGATTGGGTCAACCATCTCTTATTAGAGGTCAGAGGCTCCAGGAAGACCTTAGATCCAAAAGAACCCCCGCCCAACCCCGATGATCTGATCCAAGATATCGACACGATCTATCGGCAGTTGTTTTCTCTGCTCTTGGTGTTTCAGAGATCCTATTTGTTCGAAGCATCGGGAGCGGATCAGACCATAGAGGCCAAGAGATTCGTGGCAGAGACACGCCTGTTTCTGGATGAATCGGCGTTCATCATCAGCATGGTGCTCCTGGGGTTCAATATCGCTGCTGCCGCCCTATTCTACTCAAGGGGGGTTGTATTTGTGCTTCCAAGGATGCCAACTAGTCTCGGTTCGATCATCGCTTACGTCGCCCCAAGCCGTTTTGTAGAGGAAGGAAAGTCGATGAGAGCACTGGCACTGCAGAACACAACGTTTAGCTTTGGGCGATTCCTCGGTCGGGACGGGGACACGCACGTTGGTATAGAGATGGACCCCTACGTCATGCCCATTGATCCAGCATCCCTAGGCAAACACACTGGGGGGTGGTTTACGTTTGCGAAGTCCCAGAAACCCATAGGTAAATTACTGCAGGACGGCCCATGGCTGTGATACAACTAGGAATATTGTAGAAAATTGCAGATACATGACATTTCCTACCCGCACATGCTGCTACTAGATAGTCTTGACATTACGTTCGGACACAAATCAAGCATAATTTACCAATAAACCGGCACATGTCATTGACGAAACTTCTTTTGCGGAGTCGTCAGCTCTTCGCAGCCATTCGGCTCTGGCATGTTTGCAATGAAACTCGGCAAGATATATCGATTGAGAGTATGTATCCATAAACGCCACCCCAATACAATATTGACCTATGTAAATCCCAACTCAGCTCCAAGAATCCTAAAGCTGCGGCTCGACTTTTCAGCTCCCCAGGTTGCTACTTTAGGAACTGATTCGCTTGGATCGGCGCATAGACCGCTTTGCGTTCAACGAGTGAACCTTGAGATCAGAGGACTCTCCACCCTCGCAACCCACGCCGGCAGCCATAGCCATGACCTCAGACCAAGCACCACTAGCACAACGCTGGAACGAAGAGCCACCAACGCAGTTCCAAGCACCCTCGGTCGAGCAAGCTTCGCCGGCAGCAAACCCACCAGAGCCGCCATCTCCAGGCGCGGGCTGCTCGGGCTTGGGCTCCTCAGGCTTGGGCTCCTCAGGCTCGGGAGAAGCACTCGGGGCTGTGGTGGGAATGGTGACGAAGACGCCGCCAGGAAGCGTGGGCGTAGCACCCGGGACGTCAGGGGAAGCAGGGACAGTGGTGGAAGTAGGAGCCGGCGGTTGAGGAGCAGAGGAGGGGCCGGTAGTTGGCTCAGGAGCGGGCTCAGTGGGGTTGGGATTAGGCGCACCGGTAGTAGCAGGGCAGCCAGGACCAGTTGCAGAGCCCCAAGCCTCAGTTGCACCATTGAGCTTCTCAACTGCTTTACCCGGGTCGGGGAATACAAGATCAACCGACTGCTCGGTTGCGCAGTCGTTGCCGACGTTGGCAACAAACATGTCGGGAAGTGTGCTCATGAAACTCTCGTCACCACTGCCGCCAGTGACTTCAACAGAGGCACAGTTCATGTACATCTCACGGTTACCGACCTTGTTGAACCAAGTCCAAGCAAAGACGTACTCGCCCTCAGGCATCTCCTTAGGGATCGTGAAATCGTACTTGTAGGGAACTTCGGCGTCGGCGCTGTCACCCATATTGCCTTCCTGGTCTCGAGCAGGGCAGCCACCTTCAATAGACTTGATGACCTTCCACGTGGACTGTTTGGTAGGGTTCTTGTCGGTGGTAACAGAAACCTGGCAAGAGCCACCACCGTGAACAGCAGTGCCCTGGAACGAAAGCTGCTGGGTGCTGCCAGCCTCGTAGACGTTCTCTCCAGCACCACCGGACGGAGAGGCGCCTTTGCAAGGGAAGTCGGATCCACTAGCCTCCAGAGGGCTATTGTTGGGATTGCCGAAGGGGACCGGGTTGGTCATGATGATGTGGGCGCTGGCAGCCGAGGCCAGACCCAAGACGGCAAAAGCCTTAGAGAACATTGTGAAGAAAAGGGATGCTGGATTCGGTTTGTCGAGAGATTTGAGTCTTTAAAATCTAACGTGCCAGACGTAGATTTTTTAGATCCTTAAAGAGTCGTCGGTAGTCGTCAAGACTTTGGTTTTGAAGTTTGCAAGTCCTGAAAGCGGGAATGAGCACATGTATATTCCAATAAATAGTGAGAGCCCTTTTGCGAGCAGGAAAGACGTCCATAGAAGCATAGACAAAGATAGTGAGGAGGTGATCTTGGGCATTTACTTGGTGACAACAAGATGATTGGTTTGGGCAACGAGTGGATGGAAAGGTGTGCAGAGTTTGTTTGCCTAGCCGGTGATTGACGTGTCAGGACTTACAGAAGAAGCCGCGGGATCCAACGGGAAAGCGCGCGGACAGAGTTGTACAGGAAATGGTTGTCGCGAGGCCGAGCTCTTTGACGTTTTTTACTTGAGATGAGAAGGAGAGAATTGCACCAGGCGGGTAATAAGTTATGTGAAAGATACAAAAGCCAAGGACTAGCCTCGGGGAAGAATGAAGGAGTGTTGATGTCTTGACGGACAAGCCTCTCTGAAAGGATAGACTGAAGACGAAGAAGGTCTGTGAGGAAAGGAAAGAAGGTGTGGCCGAGACGCAGGTGGCCGGTCGTCTTATACAGGACGTTCCAAACCACGCCTGGCAGTGGAGGAGTCTCAGGGGACCGTCCGGCCTGCAAGACAACTCCGCTTAGGCACAAGGTAACCACTAGACTAGAAAGAAAGGAGAGACCAGCATCGGCCAATGTGAGTACGAGTCATCGGGCGGAGTCAGCCGAGACGACTGGACGGCATGGCTTGTGATGGCTCGCATAGCGACTACCACTGAGCGGAGGCCGGTAGAGGAAACATGCCATCGCCAGGCTTTCCGGTTTGCTAGGATTCCCAGGATGCCCAGGAACACAGCCAGTCAAGACACGGATTGGGACCCTGCCGAAGTGGTTTCGAGGCATGGTGGAGCTGCCAGGGGCTCGCGGAATCTGGGTCTGATACTGTCTGGATCGTCAAAAGGGAGGAGAGGGTGGATGGATGGCTGTTGATAGGTTGGAGGGCCCGTTTCAACATGGCTGAAAAGTCGAGCAAGGACCTATGCAGGTTGTTTAGTGGCCAGGCTCCCCACACAGAAAAGCAACAATCCGCCGGGCGTCCTCGTTCAGTCCTTGTCGGTGGGATCGGCTCCTTGTCCCATTCGCAATTGTCCCTGGCCAAGAAAGACTCTTTTCTTTCGGGACCCATCAAAAGCCGGCAGGGGTCATTGTCTCAGGATTAGAGGCAGCTGCCAGTTGCCAGGGTGCCACATTGATACGACGCCGCGCCCCGTGTCTCGGTACCTAACTGCAGTACCGTGACAGCGCAACAGGGACAGGTACTCTGTACCACCAGCACCGCCATTCATCCATTCCACTGCGCCTCAACCTCTCAACCTTGCGTTCCTCGCATTATTCTTGATGACTTTCTGGCGGCGGGGACCCCATAGACAGAGCACAAACGCCGACAAAGCCTGAAAACATATTGCCCAAGGCTAGATCTAGACCGGCCCTTGGTACCTGAACCGCTGTCAGTCCAGATTTGGTGTCGCTTAGTATGCGGCCTCCAATCGGACCCCCAGAACCTCAGGCTCGGAACCGTAATGGCCGGCCCATGTGCGACCCTTGGCCATATGAGCTGGCCGCCTTCACCGACGTCACGGTTCGGCGCAACGTCCCACTGCAACATTGGCCAGGCCAGGGCCGCTAAGCTCTGGCCATATGTCACTGTCCGCCGGTCTCTCGGCTTCAATAATCAGTTGGCGAGTCGTGTCGCCATCGCACTCCTTGACTGGAACGGCGCAGACCAGGATAGATGAGGAGGCTGGCAGCCTGAAAACACCTGGCTGAAAACACCCCGCTGTGAGGGCTGTGCATGACAGGGACGATGGGCTGTTTCTCGCTGATCCAGGTTGTCGATCGTCGGTGTAAAAACGCATGAGTACTACGACGGTAGGATGAGCACGGGCTGGACAAACACAGAAACAAAGCTGCGGACTCTATGCATCGCGACGTCGGTCTTGTGGGCGACCTTCAGGGGCGTGCAGTATGCGCAGATCCGTTTCCGGGTGGCTGTAGGGTCGCAAACGTGTTTGGATCCTGAGGCCTGAGAGTCAAATGTCGACGGGCGTGGAATGGATGACAGGCAGCCACATGAATTCTGATTCATGCTAGATTCAGGAACCGTCCACCACGCCTCATCTACAGGCTGGCGTAGGGATTCCATGCTTGCCTCTTTCCGCGATAGTTATTCCACGCAGACGAGTCAGGAGCAACCTTGGGCATCCAGGTCAGACAATTCAACGCGCAGGTGCGACGTCATGCATCGCTCAACTCCTTCTGTATCGCTCCTGCGCCTTTTCCGTCACATTGGAATGTCACTCGCTGTCTCTTTGGATAATCCCTCTCTTCAAGTCCGGTTACCCGTAGCCACTCGAATTCGTAAACAGTTTTCCCAGGTACCGAGACTCGGATACCCAATCACTCAGTGCACGATGATGCGTAGTGCGATGATCGCCCTGGGGAAGATCTCACTGGGTCCTTCGCCCAGGGGTCTGCGAGGCCCGTGGTTGGGGGACCCGTGCCCCTGAACAGAGCCTTGGCATGCAGGGGTAAGCTCGACTGACGGCCACTCACCCTGCCCAGGACCGTTGAATGGTCTTAAACCATTTTGCTGGGCATGGAGCCCCACAGCCAATCGCTGTGTAGTGCTCGGTCACTCGGTGTGTGGGGTGGCTTTGGTGGTGGTCCATTTGCTTTGGGCAGAAGCCAACTTTTTCGTGAAACACAAGACGGTTTCACCCCCGCAGCCACGAGATCTTTTTGGGCAGTTAACTCGAAAATTTCACGTCTCCCGCTAGCTGAGAAGAATGCAACTTGGAGTGGGTTCCATGTGATCGCTGCTGATCATCGTGGAGGTCTCGGGTTGGGCATCATAGGAGCGACGAGACGACGAGGCTTCATCTCAAACCCCGCGCTTGAAGCTTCATGTGTTTGGTAGCGCGCACTTGACGTACGTCGGCGCTTGGAAGCTCATTGTCGACGTGTCGAGGGGCTCACCGCTCGACATCCCAAACCGCTCGCCGTTTGAACTTCATCACGCTCCGGCGCTCTGGCGCTCTGCGGGCTCCAATACGGACGTTGCACGAGTTCGAGGAGACATTGGCTAGCTCCATGAGGATTTGGTGGTAGCCCCTGATGCCGCCACTTCCGTAGATGATGCCCAAGTCGCTGAATTCACAATGTGGCAATTCTTCTTCTAAGAAAAGACCATGCTCGTGCGCATGAAGACATTGGCGAATTTCACCAGGCCTGGGGTGGCTAGGCTCTCCCATCCCCCTCAGTTACCGCTCTGGGTTACTCCGCCGTGATGGCTGAATATACGTATCATTTCGTGTTCCCTGCGAATACAACTCTGCCCCTAGGCGGATTCTCTCCAGTCTTGGCTCGTACTTCAGCTCGTGCTGTTCCAGAACACGCCACTACTCAAGGGCCTTGGTTGAAGTTTTGTTCTCACTAAATTCAATTGAAGCCAAGGCGACGTGTGTGCGAGGTTAATCCCAGCCCAGCTTCATCCTCTGAAGTTTCGGCCCCCTTGGCTCTTCACGTAACGTAGTAGAAATAGGTCTGCCGTAAAATAGATAATCAATATACTGCTGTGGATTTGGTCCTCAAATTTGGTATTTGACTGTAACTAGTTCCTTTACCATGATCTGCCAAGTCCGGCGTGGGCCGCTGACGAAGACGGGATTGTCGTCACTGTCAAGAATCTTCAGGGTAACATTGGAGATGGTTTCCCCACGTATTAAGGCTGTGTCCGTACGGGCCCTTGATAATGGTGAAACAATTTGTTAAGGTTGGTTTAATTACTCCACAATGCTTTGTTCTAGAGTGACGGCGCCGAGCCTCACATCCACTCAGAGTATTGAAACACATGGGCGAATCTAGGGGATCTTATTCTCGACACCATCCGAGCCCAAACCGAATCGCATATCAAATAGAACATTGCTCGACACTCAATGCGGCTACAACTGCGGGGGTTCCTTCGATGTTTGTTGTTGGTTTTGCAGTGTCTGTTGGTCCGATAGGAACATTGAAATTACCCGGTACCATGGCACTCGGCGTTTGCCCTGTCAGGAAATACAAGCTCACTGTGGTATTTAGATGATGCGCTTCCTCGATATTGTTTATCTACCATTCAAAAACGTTCCGCAAACGCCGTGCCATTCTGTCGGGTCTTTCACCATCCTGTTCACCGCCGCTTCTACGTGGTCATAGCACGGTTGCGAGGCTGGCTGCGTGGTCGTGACACCAACGAATCTCCTCGGGCGCTTATGGACATGGGGGATCAATCATTGGCCTTCGTTCACAACGGCCTTGTCGTTGGGATCTAGAAGAGAGTGAGTGGTCTTGTCTGATAGCGATACGCTTCGGGAGATGAATACCTTGCTCGGCCACCCAGCCCCCCTGTGCCCAGAACTTCAGCTTATCTTTGCGGAAGTGCTCAAAGTCCCACTCTTTGCGTTCCAGTTGGTTCGGAAACAGGAAGACATACGCAACGGTGTCTCTCTCCCCGCACCCGACCTCTTTGCCGCCTTCCTCCTTAATCAGCTTAACCTTAACCTTCTTGCGCTCATACTCGGACCCCTCAAAGTAGTCTAGCTTGAGCATGTTGGCCTCTGTCAGTCCGGTCGCGAATATGCCACGAACAGAATGCCCATTCTCGGGAATAATCCCAGGATAGTCGGCAAACCGAACCCGATGGCGACAGTAGTCATGGAGCTCTGCGGGAGTGAGAGTGTGCAGGCTTTTGATGGCATCCGGAGGATTGGCGTTGCCGTAGCAGACGCTGAAGAAGACCTCTGGAGCCATCTAGAACTCTTAGCATGCCAATCATCCCTTTAGGGGAGCACTCTCATACCAGGGTGCCTGTTGTGGATAGTTAGCCTCCACTCTTGTGGCTGTCAGAGACTCGTGGGTATACCATAGAAGAAGGCTGTGAAGTCGCCACTCATCTTGAAGAATCTTGGAGCCAAAACTGATCGAGGAACTTTCAGAGACGCGAATAGTGACTCGAGGAAATTTCGCCTATGTCATGTGCATTAGGATCTAGCCAGCGTTGAAAGAAAATGGCACGTAATTGTCCGCAATTCGCACGATACCTCAAGTACAAAGTCAAGTAGAACACCTCGTTTTAGATTGAGGCTGATTTTAATAAGTCGTGGTTTAAAGTGGCGCTTTGCCACGCTGTCTACAACCTTACTGGTGTCGACAGGGTCATTCGCGACCTATAAGTATAAAGTGTTAGTACTTAGTACTAGGTAGTATGTAGGTACTCCGTATGTTTAAGTACTTTAGTAGGTAGTGGTTCGTATGCGACTCAAAGGAGGGGCAAGGCGACCAACCTGAAGCTGGAGATATCGTGGACCAGCTCCTGACGTCACCACCAACAGCCAGCCTTAGTATCTGGGGTGCAAACTTGCCGAAGAAGGACTGTATTCAGGAAGGAAATATCCCAACTCCTCAAGGATAGCAATAGGGTGAGCCTGGAGGAAACGAAGCTTAGTAGTTGCGGGAGCTATTCCTGACCAGTCGATTATCGTTATCGATTGCTTTGAGCTAGGAAGAGCCCGATTGGCTGTGGCCATCAAAAATGGGGATACGACCTAGGTAAGCCCCCCTTCTAGAGGGCGTGGCCAACCACAGCGTACGGAAGATTATTCTTCAAGCCCTAGCGTCATTGGAATTGCCAACCGCATCCCCCAGCTTTCCACGTCTTTCATGATTTTCGACGCGCTGCGGCTTTCATCTGCCATATGTTCCCCACGATACCTACCAAGCCGCCACCAAACTTTCAACTGCCACGAACCCCTGCCCCTCGGGTACACGCAAGCACATGCGCACCAACATATACATGTTCTCAACGTTTTATCAAAATTGGGGTTTCTAAGCTCCCCGAACCAGCTACTTTGCGACATCGCGCTCGCAGCTTTGGCGATCGCCTTTAGGCCCTCGCGGCCTCTACCCTCCTTGGGCCGTCGTCCAAAGGCTCTGCAAGCGAATGGAACCGTGCGAGGCCCCGTGGGGTTGCCGATGATGCCGCCATGTCGGGCACTACTATTGATGATGTCGTAAAGCGACTGAGCAGCGCAGACACAGGTACAAATCATCCCGCCCCGCGACCCATACCCCGTTGAGCTCGTCCCGCGATATCCTCGAGACCAGGACTAACTGTCACCCTGCCACAGAAACCAGGCTGAAAGTAGAAGCTGCTACTACCCTGCGCGATAGCTTAGATCACTACACCAGCGGCCCGATCTATGCGCCCTTCCTGAACAAGCTGATGCCCATTTTCATCGGGATCCTAAATGGGCCATGCACTTTCCAAAGCAATTCTCCCGAGCAGGTTCGTCTTTGGCATGCCTAATTTGTGTGCGCAGGGCTATTTACTAACGGATCAGAAATTGCGCCACTGCATTCTGGAAGTGCTCCATCGTTTACCTACGACTCCCTCCCCGACTGAGCCCTTCGAACCTTATGCCCCCGAGACGGTCCATCTTCTCATGAACATTGTCCGGCACGACAATGAGGACAATGGCGCGCTCAGTGTCAAAATAATATCGGACATCATGCGCCATCAGCACAAGGTGCTCCAGAGCCATGTTCAGGAGTTCTTGTCCCTGATCCAGGAGCTGTTCGAGAATATGGAGAGCATTGTGAGGGAACAGCTGGACAATCCTACGGGGAGCATCAACCCACAGACCGGAGCGCCGTCGACACCAGGGAGCTCACAAACAAACTTCCAATCCCCGCGGCCCGGCTCACCTGTGACGACCGTGACCGAACTCGGGGCCGACCCTCAGCAGCAGAACCGGCCACTGCTCAAAGGAATGCGATCGTTCAAAGTCATGTCCGAGTGTCCCATCATCGTCGTTTCAATATTCCAGATCTATAGGAATACGGTCGCACAAAACGTCAAAGCTTTCATTCCCCTGATCAAGAATGTGCTTTCGGTTCAGGCCGCCGCCCAACAACAGGCTCACGCCGATGCGGCCAAAAGAGGCCAAATTCATACGGGCGTTGCAGCGGGTATCAAGAACAGGGCCGCATTCGGGGAGATGATCACAGCTCAGGTAAAGACGATGAGTTTCCTGGCATACCTTCTTAGGCAGTTCCACAGTCAACTGCAAGACTTCCTTGGTGCTCTCCCAGACATTGTGGTCAGACTTCTAAAAGATTGCCCGCGGGAGAAGTCAGGCACACGGAAAGAGCTATTGGTGGCTATCCGCCACATCATTAACTATAATATCCGAACAATCTTCCTCGACAAGATTGACGAGCTTCTCGACGAACGGACCTTGACGGGCGATGGGCTGACCGTTTACGAGACGATGAGACCACTGGCGTATAGCATGCTTGCCGACCTGATCCACCACGTTCGAGACTCGCTGAAGCCGGAGCAGATCCGGAAGACAGTCGAAGTCTACACAAAAAACCTACAGGACAACTACCCCGGGACCAGCTTCCAAACTATGAGCGCAAAGCTCTTGCTGAACATGGCTGAGTGTATTGCAAAAATGCCTAACAAAGTTGACGCTCGGCATTATTTGCTCATGATCTTGAACGCTATTGGAGACAAGTTTGCCGCAATGAATCGGCAGTACCCCAACGCCGTGAAGCTGTCCAAGGCGTACCATCAACCGGCGTCACCAGGCGCCTCCGACACATACCTTGCTGACAAGGAGAAGATTCTTGACTGGGATGAGACGGATATTTTCAACGCCATGCCAATCCGGACATCAATTGCTCGAGACAAACCCTCTGATCCCGTCTCAGACAACAAGTTTCTTTTCAGGATCCTTATGAACGGCCTGAAGAACACTTTCTACCAACTGCGGACCTGCAACGTTGGCGGGGCTATTGACCCAGCCACAGCTCCCGCACATTGGCAAGATGTTTCGTACGGGTTCACTGCAGAGGAGGTCAATGTCATTGTCAAGTTATTCCGCGAGGGTGCTTATGTGTTTCGGTACTATGAGATTGAGAAACCAACGTCCGAGTCACAATACGCTTCTCCCGTCGAGTACATGGCGAATTTCTACATGGTTTCGAGCAGCAAGGAAGAGAAAGACCTCCTCGAGACGTTTGCAACCGTCTTTCACTGTATAGACCCGGCGACGTTTCACGAGGTCTTCCAGCAGGAGATACCGCATCTCTACGACATGATCTTCGAGCATACTGCCCTGCTACATATCCCTCAGTTTTTTCTTGCGAGCGAGGCTACCTCGCCCAGCTTTTGCGGCATGCTTCTCCATTTCTTGATGGAGCGTATTGATCAAGTGGGCTCCGCAGACGTGAAGAAATCCTCTATCTTGCTCCGTTTATTCAAACTTGCATTCATGGCTGTGACCCTGTTTGCCGGACAGAATGAGCAGGTGCTACTACCTCATGTCGTGGAGATAGTCACGGAGTCCATCCGTCTCTCTACGAAAGCAGAAGAGCCGATGAATTACTTCCTTCTCCTCAGGTCGCTCTTTAGAAGCATCGGCGGGGGGAAGTTTGAGCAACTTTATAAACAAATTCTCCCGCTGCTGGAGACGCTCCTCGACGTGCTTAACAATCTTCTCATGGCGGCTCGCAAACCATCAGAACGGGATCTATATGTTGAGCTGTGTCTCACCGTCCCAGCACGCCTAAGCCATCTTCTGCCACATCTGAGCTTCTTGATGCGCCCGCTCGTCGTCGCATTGCGAGCCGGAACTGACCTTGTTGGGCAGGGGTTGAGGACTTTGGAGCTCTGTGTGGACAATCTCACTGCTGACTATCTCGACCCTATCATGGCGCCAGTCATTGATGAGCTGATGACTGCACTCTTCGACCACCTGCGGCCGCATCCATACAGCCATTTTCATGCTCACACCACCATGCGCATTCTCGGAAAACTTGGGGGAAGGAACCGCAAGTTCATGACAAGCGCAGTTCCTCTGACGTATCGAGATTTTGCCGATGATCCTTCTAGTTTTGACGTCCGGCTCATTGGGTCGAAGAAAGACCGGGCATTTCCCGCGGAACTCGGTATTGAATCTGCCATTCAAAAGGTGATGGAGGTTCCCAGGGCCGGTAAGCCCACCCAGCTGCGACAGTACGATCCCTATTACAAGAAGCAAGCCCTCCACTTCATCAAAGCACAAATAAAGCTTCGCATAGGTTTCGATCAGCTTCCGGAAGACCTACCCCGAATAGTCCGTCTCCAGGCTCAAGACCTTTTGGCACGCAAAACAGACATCAACTTTGTGCCTTTCGAAGTCTCTGAGCGGGAAAAGTCTATTCCGAAGAAGGATGACCAGGACGATATTGTGAAGAGACTATTGAAGGCTGTGCTCTTCACAGAGTCAATACCGGAGTTCAAGGATGAATCGGACGCCTTTCTCCTCAGCACTTGCCGCCACATTGCGGTTATCGAGGTTGGCCGATCGCTGGTGGACCTGAAACGCAACTTTAGCCCATTTGACCCCAAAGCGGGCGAGGGACCTCTCTGCATCGAAACGAGGTCTCTGTCTGATGCAATTGTGGAGTCACTTGCGTCGGATCATCCTGACGTTCGCGATGCAGCAAAGAGGGTTATCCGAGAGATGTATGACTCTGCTGCCATAATTTTGGGCTCGGAATCCAATGTCGGACGACTTCCCTTCTTCAGCCACCTGAGCAGTATCTTTTGCCACAGCTGTTATGAAGAAGAATGGTACACAAAAACAGGGGGAAGCCTTGGCATTCACTTCTTACTCACCGAGCTCGACCTTGGCGATGCTTGGGTAGCTTCGAAGCAAACCGAATTCATCAGGGCTCTGATGTATGTGATCAAGGACATGCCGCAAGACCTTCCCGAGAAGACTAGACGTCTAGCTCAGACAAGTCTAGAGGTCCTTTTGACGCGCATCACTAAAAACATCAAGAAGGAGGATGCGCTTCCTATTCCGCAACAGCAAGGCCAAGCACCACAGAAACACCCCCGACTCGCCCAGATTTGCATGCAGTTTAACACCGAGCTATGCCACATGAATAAGCATGTCCGCGAAACGGCGAAGGGCTCACTCGAGCTCATTGCGAAGGCTGCAGGTTGCGAGGTTTGGGAACTTCTCGAGCCCTACAAGGACAGGTTCCTGCAGCCCATCTATGCCAAACCGTTGCGAGCTCTCCCTTTCGCGACACAGATTGGGTATATCAGTGCTATGACGTACCACATGGGACTCAAGAGCGACTGGATTCCCTTTGATGACAACCTCAACCGGCTGTTGATGGAGTCCTTGGCTCTGGCAGACGCAAACGATGAATCCTTGGCAAACAAGCCGGCCGAATTCCGGACCCACGAGCACATTGTCAATCTCAGAGTGTCCTGTATCCGCCTTCTAAGCACCGCTATGGGCTTCGAGGAGTTCACCAACTCACCGACCAAGGGGAAAATACTGGCCGTCTTCTTCAAATGCCTATACTCCGAATCCAAGCCAACCATCGCTGCCGCCAACGACGCCCTCAAGGCCGCTCTAACGGTCGACAGGAGGCTACCAAAGGACCTATTGCAGGGAGGCCTAAGGCCCGTTCTGCAGAACCTCTCCGAGCCAAAGAGGCTGACCGTCAACGGGCTTGACAATTTGGCGAGGCTTCTGAAGCTCCTTACGAGCTACTTCAAGGTGGAGATTGGTGCGAGGCTTCTGGATCAGATCGAGTCCGTTGTCGAACCTAATCAATGGCAACCGATTTCCTTTACCTACTTTGAACAGCAACCCCAAATGAAGGTCATCACGGCGATACTCAACATCTTCCATTTGCTGCCACCCCTTGCCGAGAGTTTCAAGGATCGTCTCATCGACCGTTTCCTAGGGCTCGAGGAACGGCTGAGGAGAACACACCATAGCCCGTTCCGCCTCCCCATATATCGATATATGAATCGATATCCCAAGGAAATTTGGAATTATCTGCTCGGCAAGCTGGACGAACTCAAGTACGGCCGCTTGCTCGGTCAAGTCCTCGCCCACCCTGATAGCTCTCCACTTCGTGAAGCGGCAGCAGGAGACATTGATGGCCTGATCAAAAAGTGCAAGGAAGTCATGGAGCAGAATGCTGAGGCCAAGTTTGTCGCTGTGGTTAACACCATTCACATCCTAGACTCCCTCGGCCACTGGTCCAATACCAGCAGCTGGATGGACAGGAAGGAAGTCATCTCTTGGCTAAAGGCAACTGGAAAAGATATTGAGCAACATCAGCGGAGCTACAAACTCCCGACCAATCTACGCCTCCCCGCATATCAAGCATCGGAGCAGCTCATGTCTATTCTTGTGCAGTCCTTGGAGCGAAGCCCAAAGGACTTGGACGCGTTATTCAACCTTGTTGAGATGGTGACATCTGAAGAGCTCCGATCCACACAGCGGCTCTTCTCCTTCATCTACGAGAAGATTATTTCCAGCGAGTCCGTCGATTTCTGGAAAACAACGATTCTCCGATGCCTGGACGTCTACTCAGGGAAGACCGTGTCCAACAAGACCAAGTACTTCTTGCTCCACTATATCGTGAACCCCATTGTCGCCATGGATGTCATGAGGCACTGGAAGCACCCGGACCAAAACAAGTCCCAAAGACTTATGGATCGATCCGTGATTGAGGCCGTCAGCACTAAAATCTGGAAAGTCCATCCGGAGATGACTCCTGATGACCAAGCTCAGCCCGGTATCGACCATACTCGGTTCGAAGTGCTGCAGCTGTCCGCCATGCTCGTCAAGTACTACTACACCACACTGCAGGAAGCGCGGAAAGACATCATTAAGTTTGGCTGGACCTTTATTCGCCTAGATGATGTCATCAACAAGCACGCGGCTTACGTCGTCATTGGCTACTTCATTGTGCATTACGAAACGCCACCTAAGATAGTCTCACAGGTGTACATGTCGCTCCTGAAGACAAATCAGAACGAGGCGCGAGCCTTGGTGACACAGGCGCTGGAGTTGATCGCTCCAGTCCTCCCCAAGAGGTGCGGTTCTGGTCCTAATGAACGGATCCCGGCATGGGCCATGGCCCCCCGCCGAGTTCTAGCGGACGAGGGTCAGAACGCACAGCAGATGACGAACATCTTCCATTTCCTTGTCAAGCATCCTCTTCTGTTCTATGAAGCGCGTGACAAGTACATGGTCCTGATCATCACTTCGCTCCGGAAGATTGCCATGCTACCTAACCCATCGCACGAGAGCAAGAAGCTTGCACTCAGCATGATGTGGCTCATCTGGACCTGGGAGCAGTGGCGCGTTGAAGGGAAGCCTGAGAATGCCTCAACAGCAGCCATGCGAGCACTATCAGAGTCTCCAAATGCCAAGAAACGGAAGCTTGACGGCGAGGTAGCAACTTCGTCGCCTGCGGCTCTCACGCAAACCACGCCGGCGGGAAAGCCTGACCAGCAAATTGCTGCAATTTTGCGTCACAAAATGCTGAAGTATCTCGTTGAATTCATTGCCCGGCTTAACGAGAGATATCAGCTTCCGTCCGCAAAGCCCCGACCTGAGCATAATCCTGCGCTTCCTCAGGCGTCATCAAGCACAGAGCTTTGCAAGAAGGCCATGACGCTGTTCTACAACCTAGTACAGCCGCAGTATTGGGGCGACCTCGATCTCGACTTGTTTCCCAACGTCACCGATGTCATCCTGGCAAGCGATGAGACGCAGGCAATCCTTAACTCGGACCCCACCGACAAAGAGAAGCAGGATGAGAAGTTCCTCACCAACATCATCAATACCCTTCAGGTTGTGCGCATTCTCCTCAACTCCAAGTCGGACGAATGGATCCGAGGCAACATGCCTGCCATACAGAAGGTTTTGGAAAAGAGTCTGAAATGCGAAAACCCAGAAATCCAGGACTGTCTGCATTTTGCCGATAAGAAGTACGATTATGGGCGGGACTTGAGGTCAATCGTGAAGCGGGTGCTGGACTCAGTCCCAGATGATACGCCCATGGAAGACGCCGAGGGCGAGGCCGAGCCAGAGGCGCAGACATCAGAGTTCATAGCTTACCTGTCACAACTGGCTACCGAAGCCATGAACGGTGGCTTGTACGTCTCGGGTGTCAACATACTCTGGTCTCTCGGCCATCGCAAGCCGCAAGTCATCGACCAGCATATTCCCTCGCTCATGAAGGCGCTGCAAAGCAAGCATGCCAAGGAGCACGTCCAACATTATAATGCGGTTGCTGGACAGGCTCAGGGGGTCAAAGTCCAGAACCAGGACCCGAGCGCATCGCCCGTGGAAATGTCACCATACGATCTGGAAATTCAGACCAGGATCATGATCAAAGAGATACAGGTTGTTGCATTGCGCATGGAATGGCTCGGAGACAACAGGCGCCCGTTCCTTAGTGTGCTTGCGACTCTCGTGGAGAAATCAATGCACATTCCGCTATGCGAGGAGATTCTCAACATGGTCGAAGGTTGGGTATTCCGATCCGAGGGCACGTGGCCGACTCTGAAGGAAAAGACGGCCGTCCTCCACAAGATGCTTTCCTTCGAGAACCGGCAGGACCCCACGATGCTCACCAAGTTCCTAGAGCTTGTCATACGCATCTACGAAGACCCGAAGATCACTCGGACGGAACTGACGGTGCGAATGGAGCATGCCTTCCTCATCGGCACTAGGGCCACGGATGTCAACATGCGCAATCGCTTCATGGCCATCTTTGACAAGAGTCTCTCCAAGACGGCTAGCGCCCGTCTCTCCTATGTCCTCACATCTCAGAACTGGGACACACTATCGGAGTCCTACTGGCTGGCCCAGGCATCTCAGCTTCTGCTGGGCGGTGTTGAAATGAACACCAATATCCAACTGAATCCAGAAGACTTCAAAATGATATCCGCCTCTCAGCTAGCGGCCGTCTTTCCCAAGGATAAGGAGGTTCGAGAACCCAACCAGATGTCAGATGACAGGTTTGAACTCTTCATGGCCAAGCACAGACGATTCATGGCGGAGATTGGCGACGTGAAAGCCAGAGATGTCATCGAGCCATTGGTGCAGCTCCAGCACATTGACAACCAGTTGGGCCATCAGCTCTGGGTAACACTTTTCCCCATGTTTTGGTCCTCGACCGCCCGAGATGAACGAATAGATTTGGAGCGCGGACTAGTGGCTTTGCTTACGAAGGACTTCCACAGTCGCCAAATGGACAAGCGCCCCAACGTTGTACAGTCACTGGTCGAGGGTGCCACGAGGTCATTTCCCTCTTGCAAACTTCCCCCACACGTGCTGCAATTCACGGGGAAGACGTACGACACTTGGTACACGTCAATGGTCCAGCTCGAAAAGGCAGTCATTAAACCTGTGGTCGATTCGGCCAAGGTTCAGGAGAGCACGCTTGATGCACTGGTTGGGCTGTACGGACTACTGCACGAGGACGACATGTTCTACGGGACCTGGCGCCGACGCTGCGAGTTCGTCGAAACCAACGCAGCCTTGTCCTACGAACAGAACGGCATGTGGGACAAGGCGCAGAAACTGTACGAAAACGCCCAGATCAAGGCTCGAACAGGCGTTATTCCACTCGGCCCGGCCGAGTACATGCTCTGGGAGGACCACTGGGTTCTGTGCGCGCAAAAGTTGCAGCAATGGGAGATTCTCCAAGACTTCGCCAAGCACGAGAACTTCCAGGACCTGCTCCTCGAGTGCGCCTGGCGCAATCCAGAGATGTGGCAGGATGAACAGCATAAAGAAGCCATCGACGGCATCATCAAGGGAGTCATGGATGCACCGACACCCCGACGCATCTTCTTCCAGGCTTTCATGGCGCTGCTCAAGTACCACAACCAGCAAGAGTCAAGCGTAGACTTTGTGCGTGTCTGTGACGAGGCAATCCAGCTGTCGATTAGAAAGTGGCATCAATACCCGGAGCGCCTCACGAACGGTCATATTGCTCTTCTACAGAACTTCCAGCAGCTTGTCGAGTTGCACGACGCTAGCATAATATGCCAGAGTCTAGCCAACACGACAGCAGCCAACTTGGACGTGAAATCCGGCGAGCTCAAGATATTGTTAGGAGCTTGGCGAGATCGATTGCCCAATGTTTGGGACGACATCACTGCTTGGCAGGATCTGGTCACCTGGAGACAGCACATCTTCAGCCTGATCAATCAGACCTACCTCCAGCTGCTGCCTCCGGGGCAGCAAAGCACAGGGGGTGGTGCTTCTTCGTTTGCTTACCGCGGGTACCATGAGACGGCGTGGATCATCAACAGGTTCGCTCATGTCGCCCGGAAGCACAACCTCCCCGAGGTGTGCATAAGCCAGTTGAGCCGAATTTATACGCTCCCTAACATTGAGATCCAAGAGGCCTTCCTGAAGCTTCGTGAGCAAGCCAAGTGTCATTACGAAAACCCAGACGAGCTGTCGAGCGGATTGGACGTGATCAACAACACAAACCTAAATTACTTCAGTCCTCAGCAGAAGGCAGAGTTCTACACCCTCAAGGGAATGTTCTTGGAGAAGCTGAACCAGAAGGAAGATGCCGACAGCGCGTACGGCACTGCGCTGTACTTTGACATTGGAGCAGCCAAGGCTTGGGCCGAGTGGGGTTACTTCAACGAGCGGAAGTTCAACCAGGACACATCGGACCTAAACTCTGCCAGGCAGGCCCTTACGTCTTACCTCCAGGCTGCGGGGAGCTATAAAAACGCCAAGTCCCGAAAGCTTCTCGCCCGGATTCTCTGGCTTCTCAGCCTTGACGATGCAAAGGGAAGCATTGCGATGGGCTTCGACGACTTCAAGGGGGAGACACCGGTTTGGTACTGGATCACGTTCATACCGCAGCTTCTCACAGGCTTGGGTCACAAGGAAGCGCCGCGGGTGTACCAGATCCTGGTCAAGATTGCCAAGTCGTACCCCCAGGCACTGTACTTCCAGCTGAGAACAAACCGGGAGGACATGCTGGTCATCAAGAAGAGCCAAGAAGCCAAGGAGAAGGCCAGGTTGCGAGCTCAGTCTGCTGGAATCAACAACAGACCGAGTGCTTCTCCCGCACAGGCCAAGCAGGAGCCGCCCAAGATAGAGAGGACGCCGTCCCGACCTGGCACTGCCGCCAGCAACGACGCGGCCCAAGTCAAATTGGAGAGCCAGATAAAGGCGGATGGCAACAGCGCAGAAGCCAAGACCGTCACGCCAGTTCCGGCTCCCGCCATCTCTCCCGCCCCCGTTGCCAACTCCACGGGTGCAGCTGCAACCAATGCGCAGCCGTCCGAAAAGAAGATGCCTTGGGAGCTTGCCGAAGAGATCATGTCCGTTCTCAAGACGGCATTCCCTCTTTTGGCCTTGTCTATGGAGACCATGGTCGACCAGATCCAGAAGCACTTCAAGTGCCCACCGGACGAAGATGCCTACCGACTTATCGTCGCCCTCCTCAATGACGCCCTCGCGTACGTCAGTCGCACGCCAGCCTCGTTTGCCAAGAGTGTCAAGCTCCCTTCGGCCACCGAGACCAACATCACACGCTTTGCCGAGACTATCTTGCCAGCTCATATAAAGAAGTCGTTCGAGGCCGACTTTGTGGATGTCAAACCCACCATGTACGAGTACATCCACAAGCTCCGGCGCTGGCGCGACAAGTTTGAGGAGAAGCTGGATCGCAGGAACACTCGCGTATCTCTCGAGACGTTTTCGCCGCACCTCAGCGAGTTCCGGTACCAGAAGTTTGACGAGGTCGAGATTCCTGGCCAGTATCTCCAGCATAAGGACAAGAACCAGGACTTTATCCGCATCGAGCGCTTCCTGCCGAATGTGGATCTTGTGCGGACGATAAGCGCATCGTATAGGAGACTCAAGATGCGCGGACACGACGGCAGTGTCCACCCATGGGCGGTTCAACACCCAGCGGCCAGGCACTGCAGGCGGGAGGAGCGCATCCTCCAGCTCTTCCGACACCTCAATCAGACATTGAGCCGTAAGAAGGAGAGTCGCCGCCGCGATCTACAGTTCACTCTGCCACTGATGGTTCCCCTGGCACCGCATATAAGAATCGTGCAGGAGGATACCTCATACATCACTCTGCAGGGAGTGTATGAAGATCATTGCCGGCGGATGGGTATGTCCAAGGATGAGCCAGTGCTGTTCACCATGGATAAGATGCGCGGTGTGCAAGAGGCCAAGGCGATGGTGAGTAGTCCCATCTCGGCGGTACCAGGGGCTTCCGGGGCTGACCGATCACAGAACAAGCCGGAACAGACGGCAACGGCGCGTCTAGAAATCTTCAATGCGATCCAGGAGAAGTGGGTGCCTCACACGGTGGCGCTCGACTACTTCCAGCAGGTGTTCCCGCAGTATGCCGACTTCTGGCTCTTCCGGCGCCAGTTCTCGTACCAGCTGTCGGCGCTGACCTTCATGACGTACATCCTGTACATGCACAACCGCTACCCGCAGAAGATCAACATTGCGCGCGGGTCAGGCAACATCTGGGGCTCGGAGCTCATGTCGTACATGAGCAACAACAAGCCATTCTTCCACAACCCGGAGCCGGTCCCATTCCGCCTGACGCCCAACCTGCAAACGCTGATGGGCCCGCTGGCCACGGAGGGCATCTTTGCATGCTCGGTGATGGTGATTGCGCGGTGCCTGACGGAGCCGGAGCACGAGCTGGAGCACGCGCTGACGCTGTTTGTGCGGGACGAGATGATATACTGGTTCACAAGCAGCCACCGCAACGCCATCAGCGACAGCCAGCTCCGGGACTCTGTCCAAGTGAACACGGAGTCGATTGTCAAGCGTGCGGCCAGCCTAGCGCACAACCCGTCTGGGAATCTGCCGGCGAACCAGACGGTGATTGACGCCATTGCCAAGGCGGTCAATCCGATGAACCTGGCGCAGTGCGATGCGTTGTGGATGCCATACCTGTAATGAGGTGAGGAGGAGGAGGAGGAGGAGGAGGAGAAGAAGAAGAAGAACAGGAGGAGGTTATTGATTGCGACTCTTTTTGAGCATGGCGTTTAGAGAGGCGAGGATGTGTCTGTCCGAGTACATGTAATCACGGGGAAACTAGGTTTTATGCGGCTGGGCAGGTTGGGACAGTCGGGACGAGGATGTTTTGATTTCTGAATAATGTCTGATATACCTATATACACCAAGTCATGCATGACTGACTGTCTTCATGGAGTGGTGATCACACATCTTGGGCCCTTGGCATGGAGCTTGGGAGCCCACCCCTGAGCAGCTGCGGCAGGGTCCCCCATGCTACATCCACCACGACTCGGCCGGTCTGCCAGTCTGCAATCTGCATCTGGATGCATGGGGCTCCATCCGATGTGACGCGGGGTGTTTATTACCAATCCCTGACTCCCTGTTTGGCCCGAGGTTGAGCGGCCCGAGACCGATCGACCAGATATTATCTACATGGAGGGGGAGCAGAGCACTTGCCAACGTACCCAACAAGCTGCTGACCGATTGAGCAATTGTCCGATCATCGGTCTCAACTCTCAATCGCCGAGCCGCCTTGTGAAATTTATGTGTGTTATCATTCGGGATTGCTATTCCTCCTCACCTCACAACACAATCAATCCCCCAAGATGGATGCAGTGACAATGCCTCGTAAGCTCTGGGAGCATCCCGATCCCAAGAGCACGGCCATGTGGAAGTTCATGCAGGATTGCAACCGCAAGTTCGGGCTCCGTCTCACGGTAAGTCTCTCACGCGCGCACGCACATCTCCAATACAGACCGCCACCCACCTGTCGGACAGCTTGGCTCACACGCGCATGGCCGGCACCACGACCAGAACTTCCAGGACCTGTACACGTGGTCGTGCCAGAACCGCGGCCAGTTCTACGGGTACCTGTGGGAGACGCAGGACTGGCTCCGCGAGGGCTCGTACGCGCGCGTCGTGGACGAGTCGGTGCCCATCTCGCGGCTGCCGCGGTGGTTCGAGGGCGTGCGGGTCAACATGGCCGAGAACTTGCTGTGGGTGCGCGGGCGCGACGGCGAGCGGGCGACGGAGACCAAGGAGGACGGCAAGGTGGCCGTCACGGAGATCCGCGAGGGCAACACCGAGGCGAGGGACGTGACGTTTGCGGAGCTGAGGAGGCGCGCTGGGGAGCTGGCTGGGGCGCTGGCGGCGAGGGGCGTGGGCGTGGGAGACCGCGTCGTCGTCGTCGGGGCGCACTCGGCCCAGACGCTGGTGGTGATGCTGGCGACCATGTGGCTTGGGGGCATCTTCAGCAGCAGCTCGACCGACATGGGCGTGGGCGGGCTGCTGCAGCGCACGGTGCAGATCAACCCGAAGGTGTGTTTCCCTGGTCCTATGTCTCCTATGCCTCCCTGGTCCCGACTTCTGCGAGGTGGCTGGGTCTTCTCGGCTGACATGACAGTTTGTCTTCTTCGATGACGGGGCCAAGTACAATGGCAAGGTGCTGGACCTGCGGGACAAGATGGCGGGCATGGTCGAGGGCATGAAGGAGTGCAGCCTCTTCCAGGGCATCGTGGCCATCCAGCGCTTCGACAAGCCCCTCGACACGTCCAAGATCCCCCAGACGGAGCGGTTCGAGGACTTTGTCAGGCCATCTGCCTCTTCTCCGCCGCCTCCCATCGCACGCATCGGGTTCCAAGACCCGTGCATCATCTACTACTCGTCGGGCACGACGGGGACGCCCAAGGCCATTGTGCACGGGGCGGGAACGCTGCTGATCAGCATGGGCAAGGAGTCGCTGCTACATCACGAGGCAACGCCGGATGACGTGTTGCTGCAGTATACGACGACGGGATGGATCATGTACATGTCGAGCGTGGGGCCGCTGCTGTATGGCGCGCGGACCATCTTCTACGACGGATCGCCCTTCATGGGCGACGTGCGAGTCCTCGTGCGCATCGCCGCAGAGCAGGGCGCGACCGTCATGGGGGTCAGTCCGCGGTGGATGGGCGAGCTGAAGAAGAACGGCGTGGAGCCGCGCAAGGAGTTCGACCTGAGCAAGCTGAGAGCGGTGACGAGCACAGGCATGGTGCTGTCTGATCAGCTGTTTGAGTGGTTCTACGACGTGGCGTTCCCTGCGAGCACGCACCTGTGCAACATCTCGGGAGGGACCGACATTGTAACCCACCTGCCCCAGACATCCCTGGCATGGAGACAGACTGCTGACCGAGGTTACCCAGGCCGCCTGCTTCGTCATCAACAACCCCCTGACGCCCGTCTACGTCGGCGGCTGCCAGGGCCCATGCCTGGGAACGCCCATGGCCGTCTACGACCACGATCTGCCCGAGGGCAGCAGGGCCTCTCCTCTCCCCCCAGGCAGCGCAGGTGATCTCGTCTCGCCCGCCGCGTTCCCCAACACGCCCGTCTTCCTGTGGAACGACGGCCCCTCGACGCCTGGGCCCAAGTACACGGCCGCCTACTTCTCGCGCTACGCCGACGCCTGGGCCCAGGGCGACTTCTGCACCATCCACCCCAAGACGGGCGGCATCACCCTGCTGGGCCGCTCTGACGGCGTCCTCAACCCCAGCGGTGTGCGCTTCGGCAGCGCCGACATCTATGCTGTTGTCGAGCGCCACTTTGGTGCCCTCGTGGCCGAGAGCATCTGTGTCGGGCAGCGCCGCCCACAGGACATGGACGAGCGCGTCGTGCTGTTCCTGCTGATGAAGCCCGGCGTCCAGCTGAGCGCCGACCTGGTGGCGCGCATAAGGGCCGCCATTGCCACGAATCTGACCAAGCGCCATGTGCCCAAGTTTGTCTTCGAGGTGCCCGAGATCCCGGTGAGCTTGTCTCCTGCTTATCTCTTGTCAGCAGCGTGAGGGGCTGAGGTGTGATCTAACGAGAAACAGGTGACGGTCAATGGCAAAAAGGTCGAGCTGCCCATCAAGCACATCATCTCCGGCCGCACTGTCAAGGCCAGCGGTACCCTGTTGAATCCCCAGAGCCTCGACTTCTTCTACCGCTTCCAGCACATGGAGAAGTTGACCGAGCCCCAGGCCAAGCTGTAGACGCCAAGCTGTAGACAGAGTGTATACTTCTTTTCAATATCAGAAGGGGCCATACGTACAACGCCATTCGCCTAGCCATGCATGCCCCCTAGTCCCATGCCAAATATAACCAATGAGTGCCCGCCCATCCAACTTGTTTGCCTTGCTTTTGCCTGTTACTCCTCGTCAGTCATGTCCATCATGCTCCCCTCCTCCTCCAGCAGAGACACCCTTGTTCTCCTGCCCACCCCCACCCTGCCCTTGCCCTTGTCCATCATCATCATCATGTTGTTCTCGCCCCTATTCACCCTCAGCGCCGCGTCCGCCTTGCGCACCTGCAGCTGCTGCTCAAACTCGGCCAGGTCCTCGGCCTCCTCCTCCACCACGGCGTCCACCCTCGCCGTCTCCTCCAGCGCCTGGCCCAGCAGGTCCGTCGCGATGCTGTCCTGCGGGTTGATGGCCAGCGCCTCGTGCAGCACCACCACCGCCTCCTCCGGCCGCTCCAGCTCCATAAGAATCAGGCCCTTGGCGCAGAACACGGCCGCGTCCTTGCCCCCCAGCCGCAGCACCTCGTCGAACTCGGCCAGCGCCCGGTTGAAGTGCCGCAGCCGCCGGTACGCGTGGCCCAGGTTCGTCCGCGCCGCCAGCCACGCCGACGGCTCGCTGTCGATCTCGTCCGCCATCCGCAGCGCCTGCGTGAAGCACTGGATCGCTTCCTTGGGCTTGTCCTGGTGGTACTTGACCACCCCCATCTCGTTGAGCAGCAGCGGGTCTGTCTTGCACAGCCCGTGCGCCGTCTTGAGGAATTCCTCCGCCACCGTCATGTTATTGAGCGCGTGGTTCTGCATCCCCAGGAACACCTGCGGCAGGTGCGTGCCCATGAACAGCCGCGCCGCCGTCGAGTACGCCGAGATGGCCTGGTCGTGCTCGCCCTCGGCAGCAAACGTGTGCGCGAACCCGATCCAAGCCGGCCCAAAGTGCGCATCCATCATGCTCGCTTTGCTAAAGTAGCGGCGCGCCTCTGGTATCTTGTCAATCGCAAAGTAGTAGATTCCCACGGCGAGCCACGTGCACGGCTCCTCGGGGTGGGTGTCCGCCAGGTCGTGCGCGATGAGGAACAGCATGTTCTTCATCTTAAGCTCGTAGAGACACGCCAGGTGCACGGGGTAGATGCTGAAGTTGTACTTGTCGTGCTCGAGGATCTCGTTAGTGATGGTCAGCGCGTCGCGATAGCGGCACTGGGTGTAGAGGAGATCGGCCCGGGCGAGCTGCAGGTCGGGGTTGTTCGAGAGGCGGTAGTGCGTGGACAGCGAGTCGTAGGCGCTCTCAAAGGCCTCGGGGTTGCGGTACTTGGACAGCCGCGTCGTGTACAGCATCCGGGTGAAGTCAGCAGCCTCCTGGGATGCGGCCACATCGCCGGACACATGCGCCGAGTCAAAGTCAAGGCTCTCGAGAAACTGCCACTCCTCGTCGGGCGACAGCAGCGAGTTCTTCATGAGCTGCTGGAAGGCCTCGAAGCACTGGACGTCGATGCGCACCGCGTCCTTGTAGCACTCCTTGGCGCGGTCGAAGGCGTTCTGCTTGGCGTAGCAGATACCGCGCAGGAAACACATGGCCGCCTCGAACCGGCGGTTTGCGGCCTCCTCGCTGGCAGCGGCATCCTGCTCGATGTCGACGATGCGCTTCGCGCCGCGGGCGCGCGGCTGGGTCTTGCGCTTGTGGCTCGGGCCACCCGCGGAGATGAGGTGCGTCGGGTTGCGCTCGCCGAGGACTGAGAGGGCCTCCTCGAACCTGGACTGCTTGATAAGGCAGTGACCAGCGAGGTAGCGACATTGCGGGCTGCGGTTGATGAGGTCTTGTTTCGTGAGGAACGCGTGGGCGCGGGTGTAGTTGCCCGTAGCAAAGTGGACCTGAGCCAGCCAGAAAGCATCGGTGTCGTCATCTGAGGAGGTCAGCATGTACTAGGCTTGAGCCCCCCAATGGCCGAAAATGCCTACTCGTCAGAGCCAGCAGCTTGTCACCGATAAAGATGGCCGACCCGTACTGGGCCTTGTTCAAGGCGTCTTGCCTCCATTCCCGCAGAAACTTCTCCATGCCCAGCTGCGACGTGGCATGGGTGACAAAAGGAATTGAGACTCCGAGAATTGTGGCTCAGGGTAAAGGCATGGACGGTTATCGGAGTCGAAGAGCAAGCGAGATTGCAATGTCGAGATACAAAACAGAACGGTTGGTGTTGATCAAGTCGCGGTCAGCCGTGCAGCTGCCAGCTGCTGCTCCCTCCCGCGTTTTTGGGCAACAAATGGAGGGGCAGCCACAGCAACGGTGGGGTAATAAGCAGCTCCAACAGGGAGAATACAGACTTCATATCCTGCATTACACGAAGTCGTAAGATTTCAATGGATCTTATAGATAGTACGTATCCCAGAATCATTGCTACAGTTGATACCATTGTTGTAGGAAATGGACAAGTTGCATCACCTTAGTACCCTACCTACTCGTACCTTAGTTGCCGCTGGGCTGGCCTTGGTATTAACACAATTGACATCCAAAAGGGCTCATGTAATTCAAGGCAGATTCATGCATTGGTCCATTAAACTTCACATCTCCCCCCTGTTATTAATATACCAAGACATTCCATGCATGGCACGGCGTTGGAAGGATAATCACGACTCTTCTTATAGGTGGAGTGCGCCACCGAACTTCGGACTTCCAAGTGAAGTGGGGGCCCAAAAAGTTCGGGGTTCCAAGCGGTTGAGGCTCGAGACTCATCGAGACTCAACCAGTCCAATCCCCCTCCTCCTAGAGTCATAACGCACCCACGACATCCCACCTCTTACGTCCCATTGACCTTCGGACGCACTCAACCCGATATCTTCCCAGCATCCCTCCCTCCTCCAACAACCACCATGGCCTCCTCCACCCCCGTGCGCGCGGCCGCCCTCGCTCGCGACACCAACGAGACCAAGATCCAGCTCGCCCTCAACCTCGACGGCGGTGACTTCCCCGCGGACACCGACGCCCGCCTCCTCCAGAGCCAGGACGGCCACGCCTCCCAGGCCAGCAAGTCCCAGAAGATTGCGGTGAACACGGGCATCGGCTTCCTCGACCACATGCTCCACGCCCTCGCCAAGCACGCCGGCTGGAGTCTCGCTCTCAACTGCCAGGGCGACCTGCACAGTACATTCCCTCCCTCTGCCAGTCTTCTCCTCCAGGCACAGAACATCCATGGCTAACCCAAGTTTCTGGGGAATAGTTGACGACCACCATACCGCTGAGGACTGCTGCATCGCCCTCGGCTACGCCTTTGCCACCGCCCTCGGCACCCCGACCGGCCTCGCCCGCTTCGGCTACGCCTACGCGCCCCTCGACGAGGCCCTCTCGCGCGCCGTCGTCGACCTGTCCAACCGCCCCTACGCCGTCGTCGAGCTGGGCCTCAAGCGCGAGTGGCTCGGCCAGCTGAGCTGCGAGATGGTGCCCCACTGCCTGCAGAGCTTCGCCCAGGGCGCCCGCGTCACCATGCACGTCGACTGCCTGCGCGGCGACAACGACCACCACCGCGCCGAGAGCGCCTTCAAGGCCCTCGCCGTCGCCATCCGCATGGCCACGAGCAGGGTGGCCGGCAAGGAGGGCGAGGTGCCCAGCACCAAGGGGACGCTGAGTGCGTAGATGGCTACTACTACTGTTATGGAGAGTAGTGTCCCACGGAGTCTTTTATTTGCTTGGGCGTTTAGGGTGCAGGGCCGAAAGAAAAAAAAGTACATAGAATAGAGAGAACGGCAGGCCAACTTTCAAATCTTATTTGGGATACATTTTGTCTATGTCCGGTAGTCCCCGTTGATGGTCACGTAGTCATGGCTAAAGTCACACGTCCAGTGCACGGTGCTCTTGTCGCCGGTGCCGAGCCTCACCACAATCTCGAGGTCCTCCATCTCCAGGATCTCGCTCGCGCGCTCCTCGTCGACCTGCTCGGGCTCGCCGTTGACCAGCAGCTTCAGCTCGGGCGAGCCGTCGGTGGGCACGAAGGACACGTTGGTGCGCTCGGGCACAATCTCAGCAACGTCGTTGACAGGCTGGCCGGGGGGCGAGATGAGGGCGTAGCCGGCGGCGCAGAGGATGCGGCCCCAGTTGGCGTCCTTGCCGTACAGGGCCGTCTTGACGAGCGGCGAGCGGGCGATGGAGCGGGCCACCTCGCGGGCGCCCTCCTCGGTGGCGCTGTCGACGACGCGGATGGTGACGAACTTGGTCGCGCCCTCGCCGTCGCGGACAACGTATTTAGCGAGGTCGGCGGAGAATTCGGTGAGGAGTTCCTCGAAGGCGGCGTAGTCGGCCGACTGCTCGGACGACACCTCGGCTCCGCCGGCAGCTCCGTTAGCGAGAAGCGCGACAGTGTCGTTGGTGGAAGCGTCGCCGTCGATGGTGATGGCGTTGAAAGAGCGGTCGACGGCGTGCTTCAGGACCTTGGGCATAACGCCGGGGGAGATGGGGGCATCCGTCGCCAGGATGGTCAGCAGGGTAGCCATGTTAGGCGCAATCATGCCGGCACCCTTGGTCATGCCCGCGATGCGGTACTCGATACCCGGTGATGACGGCAGCGAGAAGGACCGGGACATGAGCTTGGGGAATGTGTCGGTGGTGCAGATGGCCTTGGCGCAGTTCATCCAGTGCTTGTGTGAGTCTCCCGCCTGGTGGTATGCGACGGGGATATGGTCCACGATCTTCTGTATAGGCAGTCTGCCGCAGCTCATCGTCAGCGATCAATTGCGAGGCATTGGAAGCCACTGAAGTCTTAAGTACGCGTCTCACCTCTGTCCAATGACGCCCGTGCTCATGACGAGCGTCGAGTCGTCGCTTCCCACCCTCTGGTCGGCCGTCTTGGCCATCTTGGTCGCGTCTTCCAGGCCTCCGGCACCGGTCACCGCATTGGCGCATCCGGAGTTGATAACGATGCTGCGCAAGCCCGTGTTGGCCCTGCTCTGGAGGATCTTGCGGCTAAAAGTCACAGGCGCAGCCTGGAACTTGTTCTTGGTGAAGACGGCGGCGGCGGCGCACGGCCGGTCCGAGGTAACGACAGCAAGATCGGGCTTGCTAGTATTGCCAGGCTTGACACCGACAAAGATACCAGCTGCGCTGAACCCCTGGGGGTAAGTGCCAGACGTGGGCACATACTTCAGCTTGGCCTGCGGGATGGCGCCGCTCAGCGACGCTGAGTAACAGGCACGAGTGACCTTCATGGCTGTGGTTGATGGTTGGTGTAAAGATGAGATGGCGTGAGGTTCTGCGGGAAGTGTCTAGGAGCTTTTTTTTTATCAGATCGATCAACGCCACTCGTGTGACTCAATAAGATTATCACAAGGCGCGCCCTGAGATGACAATTAACTCCTCAGAGAATGGCAATTTCAACCCCTTACTGAGAGATAAATGAGTGCCTAACATTTAAAAAGAATTTCATTTCCTCAGATGTATACGTCCACTGCGCCAATCTATCACAAGTAGCTGCCGAAGTCGGAAGTACGAGTAGGCGATTAACCTAACCTAAACCACCAGTCCGTAAGAGGAACTCTTGCCATATCAAGGGTATGTTCTTGGAGATCATGGGAAATATGCTGTGATATAATAGATATAAATTTTTTTTGGTATTCTGGAGTCGAAAGATGGTGGAATTGATTACCTAGCTTATACTTTCTGTTTTCCTCTATTCTTCCAGTACCCTTGACGACAAGTCAAATAGACAGCCCTCCAGGCATTGCATTACGCCAATCGTAGCAGTACTCGCCTATACGTCGGATACGGGGATATTGTTTTACAATATACCCAAGTACTGGCCTACTCCTTAAAACTAAAGACTTAGAACACCAGTGTTAGTTCGTTGTGAAACGTGGACTCGGAGGTAATCAGCTCGTGTGGAGATTCAATCACAGGATCCATTCATCGGGAGACCTGAACCAGTTAAGCTGCAGCGCTGCCAGAGAAAACGTCCTGCCTTTTGATTCAATGCAACATGAGCTTTACTTGAGTTCTACCCACCTAAGTTTAAGTAGGCAACACCGGAGCAGCTGGCTGGAGCTGGCGTGCAAGTGACTCTTTCCTTACCTACCTAGGTAGGTAGTGCTCCTTGTGAGGCTGAGGCTGCCTGCTTGTCTCAGCAGGCAGTTGCAAGGTGGGTATGTCGCAGCCAATCAAATCGCGTTCCGCGCCTTACGTGAGGGAGTGATCTGGCATTAGCGCACAGACCACCCCTCAGTATAAAATCCTCGCGTCACCCCGGACCTTTCAGTCTTCTTTTTTTCCTTTCTTCCCCATCCAAGTGCACGGGCGTTTTCCTTCTCCGTGAAGCGATAAGCTGAGAGAGGAATTTTGCTAGTTGAAAACTATACCTAAACCGCTCCTATCTGGGCTCTGCCCGGGTAGGGAATTTTTGGAAACCCTTCCACTTCGATGGTGGTGAATTTGCTCTTTCATTGCGAACGGTCCCATGCTGGACTGGCGTGAAGAAGGAGACGGCGCTGATGGAAATAAGAGGATCCCGAATAGTTTTTGAACGCTCGCTATGCTGCATTTGTAGCCATGGCTTTGTATTTAGGGGTGTCATGTTTACGCATTGGATAGGACATGAGCATGTCTGGAGGTACGTCTGGGGAATACTAGAAGCTTTGGGTTGATTCGGGGTTAGCATCAAGTGCCAACTTCGTTGCGACCATAATTGGTTATCTTGGAGGCGCTTGTTGTATACGGCGTCGCAAAATAGTATATCTACTCGTGTATCTATCTTCGAGGTCTCGTCGACTTGCGAGTCGTTGGGCGCTGTAGCTGCTGTGGAAGACGAGGTAAAATTATGTGAGATCATGGGTTGGCTGTTCGGGTTTTATGGCATTGCGCGATGGAGATTTTTGGCGTCACGCTCTCGCTTGATCATTGCTTAATATATCAGCTGGTCATTCAGTGGACCTGGCGAAGCGCATATTATTTATTGCTGAACCGTATTGCAAGATGCAAATCGGCGGTTCAAAGAAGGCGAGGCTCTGCAGCTCTGTCTCTGCCGCCAGCCTAAAGTTTGAACTTTGAATGGCCATTTCTTCACTGACGCGGGGCATTTGCTCTTCCCCCACCATCCCTGCACAACATCTTTTGCAGTGACTCAACCTCCCACCACCACCACCTTCGACTCTCGCGACCTGATCTATTGCGCTGCAGTTCTCCTAGGGCCAACCCGCCCCTTCAGAATCAAGGACCGAATCGAGGAACTGTCATCATTTTCGACAAAATCAGCCACCTGTTCTCCATACTTTGCTCCTGCACCACGGCTGCAAATTCCCCGCCTACATTGCTACGAAACCCATCCAACACGACCGAGGCGCCACGACCCATGGCGGTGGAGACGGGAGAGCCTGCTTCGGCAGGAAAGGCGCCTGAGGGGGATCAGAAGAAAAACCAGGGACAGAGCCAAACAAAAGAGCAACAGCCAGCAAAGGGCGAGCAACCAGCGAAGGGAGGCGAAGCTGCAGGTGAGAAGAAGCTCTCCAACGCCGAGCTGAAGAAGAAGGCAAAAGAGGAGAAGGCGGCGCGGAGAGCACAGGCAAAGGCCTCGCAGGTAGCGCAAGCGCCACCCGGCGGCCAGCAGTCACAAGGAGGCGACGCAAAGGGAGGCAAGGGGAAATCCAAGCAGGATGCGCAACAAGGAAGCTACCAGAAATCCGGGGCCCGACCGGCGGCGCCGGCGGTGCCCAAGGAAGTGAAGCCAACAGTACCAGAGTGCTTTAGCCATCTGCCTATCGCGCGGAGGATTAAGACCACACAGGCGGATAAGGATGTCAATCCTGCTGTCCTGATTCTCGGTCAATATATGGCCACTTTCGAGATGACCAATCCCACTGAGCGGTTGGAAACGACACTGCTTGCTTTCAAGAAGGTACGTTGCACTCGGGTCTGCTTCCTTAGAAGACTCAAAGACTGACATTTCTAGGTTATCGAAAGCTACAATACCCCCCAAGGCACCACCTTCTCCCGACACTTCACCTCGCATGTCCTCAGCCCTCAGATCGTCTACCTTACCGCATGCCGCCCAATGTGCTTCTCCATGGGCAACGCCATTCGGTGGTTGAAGTTACAGATCAGCAAGATTGATATTGATTTATCCGATACCGACGCAAAGAAGATCCTCATCGAAGCCATTGATAACTATATTCGGGATCGCATCACGATGGCTGAGCCTATGATTGCTGTCAAGGCTGTGGAGGCTTTTTCGGAGACCGAGGTCATCTTGACGTACGCGCACCATCCGCTTGTGGAAAAAGCGCTTCTCCTGGGGCAGGCCTGCGGGCACAAGATTAGGGTTATTGTCGTCGATGATCCTTTCGCGAGGGTAGGCTTGAACTTCGCCAAGAAGCTCTCCCAGAAGGGCTTTGGCCAAGTCATCTATTCCACCGACCTTGGGGCTCTGCGGACGCACCTCCGAGAGGCCACCCGGGTCCTCGTTGGCGCCGAGGCCATGTTCAGCAACGGCGCCATGTACGCTCGCGCGGGTACGTGCGATGTTGCTGTGGCGGCCAAGGACATGGGGGTCAAGCTTACTGCCCTGTGCGAGACTATCAACTTCACAGAGCGTGTCTCGATCGACTCGCTCACGTATAACGAGATTGACCCGGAGAGGTGCACTGACGGGGAGCTCCGCTTGTTGTTTGACACTACCAAGCCCGAGTATATAAATACCGTTATCACCGAGCTGGGCTTCTCGACACCTGCGACGGTGGCGGCTACTCTGCGCAAGCTGGAGGAGCTGTGAGCCATGTGCGTTGGGTATTGCTAGAGAACCAATATTCAAACACTCTACTATTCCCTCTCTTCATGAATTGCGAATTACTGCGAAACTGTGAGCCTGTGACTGTTCATATGCTTCCTCATGCCGCGTACTCGGCAATCTCGGCATGCCGTGGCACGCCATGTCCACATCTAGGATTCCCGTATAGCAAGATCAAAGCCTTGGTATTCGTATAGCACAAATGAAAACCGTTATTGGATTCCGCGTGGACTTGGCCCGTCCACCATCTATGCCCACAAGATATGTACAATTCGTCCTCCGCCCTCACACCACCACCCTCTGTCTGTCTTCCCTGCTTTCCCTCCACACAAGTGGTCTTCACGCCTCGGCGGCAGCGTTCTCGGCATCCCTCTGCGCCTTCCGTGCCCGCTTCTCCAGGAGGATGTTCTTGCGCTCCGTGAGCATCGCCGTCTGCCTGTCGTCGACACCCTGCAGCCAGTACCCGAAGCTGGCGCCGCCGAGGGCGTAGGTGGGGTACGCCCAGAGGGAGCTCTTGTTGAAGAAGGGGCGCATCTCGATGCCGACCTGCCAGAAGCGCACGGCCAGGCCTATTCGTTGGCACGCAGCGGTGTTAGCCTTCCAGTCCTTTTCACTGGGGGGGTTTCTCGGGACGAGGGGGACGGGGGCGGCTTACCGAAGCAGCTCCAGAAGGCGATACGGTGCACCATTTTGGCCAATTGGGTCGGTCAAAGATCGGTAGGGGTCGTGATCGTAGATTTGTCCCGTACCTGGGGGGTCGGATCGAGTGGTTGACGAGCTGGTGTTGGGCGGGTGAGTCGCAATTCGAGTTGCGAGGTCGTGAGCTGCTCGACGAGCGGATTCATCAAGGGCCCACATAAATCACGTGACCCATCCAGAGTTGAGTCCGCACTCGCTCCGTGACTTGAATAATAGATGGCAAATTAATTTAAAAATAACGGAAAAGCTAAAATTTTGGACTATGTTTCTATTTCAAATATTCTGCAGGTGTTTTTCTTCTGATAGTTGTCCACATTATTTGGAGTGTTAAGGGATAGCACAGGCAGATCAGGAGGCGCCCGAGTTAGACAGCACGTCGTGGTAACTCCCAAGAGCAAGTGTAGGAGTATGGCAAAGATTCTATTTTAGTCAAGTCTTCGCCTCTCCATTATTCCATAATCTAAATAACAAGGCAATGCCGCCAAATTCACAACTCCAGGCAATGCAAGGTCTGGTCTAATCATGCTGCGGAGCCTCATGGCTTAACGAAATGCTCCAGTCGTATATGGCGGTGGTGATTCTTGGATATCAGTAGGGGCGGTCGATGCTCTTGGGGTTGCATGTTGTTCAAGTTGCAAGGTGGTGGGGTTCTGTAGCCATTGGACCGTCTTTAACATCATCTTGCTGAAGTATTGCTGTATAAACGACTCACTGGGGGCTGTTAGCTCTCAACTTGGGGGTGGCTATGGTGTGAATACTTACGTGTAATAACTGTGGTCCGAGTTGTGCGAAGTGACCAGATTGTGAGCCAGTTCATGAGCCAACACAACCCACCACCAAGTCGCAGCCTCAGCCATGGCCTCACCTGGCCGTGGGCCCATTAGCTGACCGGCGTGGAGCTGCAAGAAGAACCTGAGATTGCAGAACAAGCTTCCGCCAGTGTTGAAAGCGATCGTTCCACCCTTCTCATCGTAGAAGATGTGCAACACCTTCGTGGACAAGGAATACACCTGCGCGACTTCGGCTAGGATATTGGCAAATATGTTGATGGCGTTGATGTTCTTGGACAAGAACTGATACGGCTCTGTCGACATGTCTCTCGACACATATACCTTCAATCCATTCGATGACTGAGATATAAACTTGATATTCTGTGCAGGTGTCTCATCGCAGTATGAGGCTTGCTCTTTGACCTCGTTGACCTGGGGGTTCGAGAAGACGCTAGAAGATCCGTGGGGGCGTGTTGCTTTAACTGCGTTGAGTAGATTTTGATGAACAAGCGCAGGATTCGTGACGCGACCATCGTCCTTTTGCGGACGCCTGCCGGTGTTACTATGGCCAACGCTTGTGGATGAACCGGACTCCTTGGGCTGATCAACAAACTGCTCGAGCTGACGCTGTGCGTTGTTGTCCTCTTGGGTATCAAATCCGAGTCGACGGGTGAGGTTTGAAAATAGACTCTTGCCACGTTTGGCATACTCTGCCATTTCTGCCTTCGTGTCTTCTGGCGTATCCCAGGAGCCGGGCATCATAGAGTTGGGCTCCGGCGTCTGGGGGACATCTGAGCGACCAGAAGCACCAGCCGCCACTATTGGGCTGCGTTGTTCTAGGGAGATTCCTTGCTGAGCCTGGGCCTTTTCTCTCTCCTGGATCTTCCTTTGCTCTTCCTCTAGCGCTTTGCGCTTTTCTTCCTCGGCGAACCTTGCCTCGGCCGCCTTGGCGCGGAGAATGCGGTCGACATTGTAACCGCGAGCTCTGAGCCCATATAGGTCAAGCGTCAGGAAGGGTTCGAAGAACAGGTATGCTTGCTGATTTGGCCGGTCTAGAAGCATCTGGCAGAGGGCCTGTCCGACTTGATACATATCGGGTTTTCCATCATTGGTGACATAGAGAACCCAGAATCCAGATGTAAGGGCGCTGGCGGCAGAGCGTTTTTCGACGTGAGACTGTCGCTGCCCCTTGAGCGTGCGCCGTAGGGCCACCGAGCTGACCATCTCTACGCGCAGATTCTTCTCAAGCCATTTGATATCGTGCTTGATGACGTCGCGCCGATAGTTGGCATACTCGTAGAGGAAGATCTTGGAGCGCTCGAGGACGTGCTTCCTCAGCGTCATAGCCCTGTTACTCTTGTCGGCATGTGGACCGATGCGTACATCTTCTTGCACAATGTCGCTGAGTTTCTGAGCACCCAATGATAGGTAGAATCTCTCGAGGGCGTCCTCTTCAGGAGCGCAAACAAGATGCTCCTTGAAAAGCCGATAGCTAATGATATCGTCCACCACTACGATCTGACTAGCAGAGGCAAGCTGGTACTGCCTGACAGGTACCTCGTCGTCATCCATGTCAATGAGATTCTCTTTATTTGGAGCTGCCTGCTCCTTGTAGGCCAGCAGGAACGCTGAGGATTTCATCTGGCGCCACAGGTCCTTATCGCGATGTAGCGTCGAAGATACCTCGGCAAGTGACTTGAGAAGCTCAAGGTACTTTTCTGGGCTCTGAAGAACGCTCAGTAACCTGGCTGGCTCGCTGCACGCCATTTGTGCAACTTCTAGCTTGGTCGGCTCGCTCTTCGCTCCGCATGTGAACAGGAATGCGTTGGCATCTTGACCGAAGTCGACAAAGTCAAATATGCTGCCATAGGTCAAGGAAGTACCCAGATAGGCTCTCGAAGGACTGATGTGAGATACCATCTTCCTCGACTTTTCGTCACCCTTGGAGGCGCCGGCTCGAAGCACAGGAACAATGGGGGCATTCCGAAGTTTGGCCACATTGTTTTGCCCGAGCTCCTGAATTCGCGTGGAGAAATAGCTGAATAGGGGGATTGCCGCCTCGTGACTTTGGGGCGGGTTTGCTAGAAGGCGATTGACGCATTCTACCATGGGCGGATCCCTAGCTACCCCGAACTTATTGGCGTGGTCATGGAGGTCTTTCCTGAGGATTTGAAAACCTAGTACGGCAGCCCGCTCATTTGTGAAGCACGCTGATGGCTGCACATATCGAGTACTACCCTGCAAAGGTAGAATGGCCTTGCGCGTACCCGCGAGGTCGAAAGAGCCGTATCTGTTTACGTGGTGATTGGCGATGAAGTAGGTCATGGATGCTACCCTCAGAGTGTCATCTTGGGAACACATCATGTCCACTAGCTCTGGCACGGAGGGATGCGTGCGCAAGCCCAGAATGGCCAAGAATCTAGCCTCTGGACTGCTAGGTCGGAAGCTTCCAGGAGGGCCTGGCCACTGGAGGATCGGCAACTTTAGAACTCTCAAAGTATCCTTCGGCTCAAAGAGATCTGACACCTTGTACAGCCTCTCTGTTCCCTTTGTCGGCTCCATGCCCTTAGGACCGGCTTCGGCGGGGCAGATGCGTGAGTTGCGGAGCTTCTCCAAGTCGGTGCCTGGGATATCGCTTTGCACTGAGGCAAGATACTTGATGAGCTCCATATGACTCCATTTTTGGTGAGCACCCTCGGCCGAAGGGTTCAAGAGACGGGTAAATATAGTCTCGAGATCTACTGTTTTGCGGACCCCAAGGGCGACCAAGAACTTCTCTTTCATCTTCTCACAGCTCTCAATAACGGGGAGATCATCAAATAGTTTGACAGAGGGGAAAAATGACTCTCCTGGTTTTCTCATGCCAAACTTGGTAGGCATCACCGTTTGTGTTTGGAGAAGGTTGACAATGGTCTGCTTCCCGTTGTTGCTCATGTTGTCCCAGTTACGCGACAAGACCGTGAGGACCTGGACGGCAAACTTGGGCGATTTTGTTAGGTTCTCCTCCTCTGGTTTTGATGAGCTTGTCTGGAGTATGAATTTTAGCCAGGGAATATGCCCCAGAGGTTCCCAACCCAAGGCATGCAACTCAACAGCCAAGGAATTGACCGTGAATGCCAGAGGAATGGTTGTTGGGGGGATGGGTAGGTGGGCAGGTATTTGGCTAGGGACCAAATAGTTCTGGATGCTCCCGAGTGCAATAATCTCGCCTTGATTATTGTCTTCGCCAACGGAGCCCACCGCTACATCCAAGAGGGCATTTCTGCTCCCAGGATCGAGCTCACCGCTGAGACTCTTCTTCCCTGCCCAGCTCACGAAATGAAGAAGCTGATCCTTGTCAAGGGATTTAGCCTCCAGCTCTTTCTTGATATCTGCCACGGCAATATGTGAAATGAGCCCAAAGTCGATGAGCTTCTTCACGAAACGATCGTCGATCAACTCCTTGGGAAGAACTGGGATGCTCTGGACGAACTTGGTGAGTTCTGCAGATTCAAGCCGGACTTGCGAGGTCTGCAAGACACCTTGAGTCGAGAAGACCTCAATCGAAGCTTTTCTGAAGCAAGTCCAGAAAGCTTCTTCAATGATCTGCCCGACCTGTCCACTGGGGGTGGAGTCGCCAAAGAAAAAGGTCTTGAAGATGTGCGCAGCCTCCGGAATGAACTTGTGGACGCTTTCACTAGTGATTTTGCCAAACTTGTTCGCAGTTTGCCGAATTCGCAGATTCAGATCCTCCATTTCGTTGGCGAACGCTAGACGAGTGATAATGCCGGCTGCCCGTAGCAGCTCGACATTCCATGTCCTGACCCACCGAGCATTAAGGTCTATGGCCTCTCTCTCAACAGTTGGAATGGTTGAAGGGGCAGATATGTGGAGTCCAGCTCCTGTAGTCTGCATAGTAGGGAAGCCGATGAATATGCGGCCACCTGGCTTCTTGTTCGGCAGCACTGAAGCAAACACGTCCGTGGCTTTGGCTATGGCGCCGCCAGGCCCTGAGGCCCCTGAAGCTTGTGATTCATCATAAGACGACGTGAGAATGGAGATCCTGGTTGTCTTTGGAGGAGGCTTCTTGGTAGCTCGCTCAAGCTCCGCCGCAAACGATGCCGTCACGCTCGTTCGGATATTGGCAGTTGTAGCTCTGAGGAAGATGGTCGACGAGCTTAGCTTTGTGACGTCTTCCGCAATGGCGGTCTGCGCCGAACGCTCTTCATTCTGAGCCTTTGTCTTGGAAGCAGACTGAGTGGCACTCGCTGTAAGCTTGGCGAAAAATGACCGCAATGAAGGAGCCTCTGGTGGCGTAGAAACCTCATGCGATTTAGCCGTAGAACCACCTGGCTGGGGCCTCCAGCCTATTGCACTGATGAAGTGTGCATCTATCTGTGTGCTTGTGCGCCCGACATCTGTCACCTTCATGAGGCCGTCCTTGGTCCTAGCTTCTAGATCCCGAGGAAGGGGGAGGTCCGCACTTGGCGAAGTCTTCTTCTTGAGTGACAGGATCTTATAATCGTCAATCCAGAACTCGATATTTTGCAGCGCAACAAAAGTCAAGCTGGTCGCCAAAAATTGGCTAACAGAGAGAAGGTTTGGCATGGGAGTAGTCGTGTTCCGGTTATCAAGGACAAAGGTTGTATGGGGGGTTGCTTGTTCCGTTGGGATTTGGGACTTCTTGGTAAAGAGGGCATTCCCTTTCCAGTAGAAGGCCATGGCCTCATTTCCAGAGCTGACAAAGGGCTCCTCGCAGTCGGCAAAGACACTGTAGAAACCGACACCGAAGGCACCAATCTTGGTCTCGTCCGGGTTACCTTCGGCGATCCTCTTTAGCCGGCCCCAGTCCGTCTTGGTGAAGGGTTGGCCATCGTTCTGGACGACTAGACGTCGGACTGTGTGGTTGGATATTGTGTGCTTCAGCAGGTCGGAGCGGTCCGTCGTGTTGGGCATGGGCACCTGGGTGGACGGCAGCGTCTCCCACTTGACGGTGACAGTCGTGGCTTGAGCATCAGCCGCATTCTGAATGAGCTCTCGGAGAGTCGTCCACTCGCCGGAATATCGGGCAAGAACCTTGTCTATCAGAGCACGGGTATCGACAGTGACGGCCTCCTCGTCCTCTCCGTCTCGGAGGGCGGCTGCGCGTAACCGTGAGTAGTCCATGGCGGATCTTGCGGAGCAGGTGGATCTGGCTATGCTGGCAGCCGGTCTTGGGTATTTTTTTCAAGTGTCAGCGGGGCATCTTCAGATATATATCTGGAAGTTGGAAAGCCAGGCGCGTCGAGACAGATTCTAGGCAAGCCGGGGGCGTCTTCGTTGGAGGGCGGGCTTCCAGGCAGAAATGGCGTTGGCGTGTCCAATCGAGCTTGGCCTGCAAGCGACTTGGCTACTAACTTAGAGAAGGACGAGATTGAGAGTGTGTTCGAAGGTTCGGCGGCTGAGTGGCGGAAACTTCCTCCTGCCACTTCCCCGAGGCTGACTACTAAGGTGTCGATGTTGAAAGTCGTGACGTGCTCATCTGACAGCTGATCCAGGTCCATGACTGGGGGATTGGTGGACCCCTGCGCCCTGAACTCCAGGTCAGCCTGGCGCTCAATTCCGCTGACGCAGGCTAGTAGTACTAGGTAAGGTAGGTGCGGGCTCTGTAGAAGCCTAGATTCGCCACCGTAATAATTCGTCCGGAGATATATCACAATATCACGCCCCGTCCTAACGTGGAAACACGTTAAATCGAGAAGGTATGGTATGGTAATGGTGTCCAGCATGGTAATGAATGAAGTTTAATTATCATTATGGGTATCTTTTTTGTTTTTGTACGAGTCGTGAGGCGCTCAGAAGAAGCTTTGACAAACACCTAATCACGCCTGCGCGGACTGAAGTCCCGTCCACGGCGGTCCTCTGATCGTGACTGATACTTCTCTCTGCTCCTGTCCCTCCGGCGCCTTTCGCGGCCCTCACGATCCCGACTTCTGCTCCGCTCCCGGCGTGATCTTCGTTCCTCTCGACCTCCCCTGTCACGACTTCGTTCCCTATGTCTACCGTGCTCATGATGCTCGCGGCGCCTGCTGTCACGGCCTCCTCCTCGGCTTGGACTCCTGCTCCTGTGGCGACGCTTCTCCCGCCGATCGGAATCTCTGTGCCTGCGTGACCGCCCCCGTCTTGACTCCTCCTCCTCCTCCTCAACCGGCGGCCTGCTCGAGGGCCCAATCTGACGTTGCGTGCCCACTTCCACCGCGTTTGCACCGCTCGTGTCCCTCTGCGGCGGCGGAAGTCCCATAGCTTTAGCCATGGCATCCTCCTCGGCCTCCTTCACTCTGCGCAGCTCCTCCTTGCGTTCCCTCTCGAGGCGCTCTGCTTCTGTCTCGTCCGAGTTGGCGGCCGCGGGCTCCGCGTTGGCGTACCAGTTGAGGTCGCGGCCCTTTTGCCATCGTCCGACGGGGGCCTTGAGGCTGTGGCCGAGGTAGTTTTCGCGGTGCGACGAGCTGGCGACCTCGTCCCAGCTGAAGTTGACGCCGCCTCTCGACCCCGATTTGCGGACAGTAGACAGGAGGTCCATCGTCCTCTTTTGCTTCTTGATCGTATGTGTAGTGTAATAATTGAATCTTATTGACACTTTCAGAGTTTCGATGGGAAGGAAACGAGTACTAGTCGGAAATTGTCGGCAGGGCTGTTGGCTTGAAAAGTCAAGGCCTACTGATGATCGATGGCTGATGTCGCTGGACCGCAAGTCAAAATGCTGGGCGGAATTACGCCGCCTGCTGCAGGCTGCAAGCACCCAGATTCAGTGGGGACCCCACTGCACGTCACCGAGCCTTGCATGCTTCTAGCTTCAAGGTTCCCAACTCCCGATCCTGCGCGACAACGCGACAAGGCAGAGAAACTCTTCACCTCCAACGTCGCCAAAATGGCCAATCCGAACGACCCCCCTCTCGACGAGATCCAATGGCGCTCTCCCCAAGCTATTGCCCACCTCGGCGCCCTCCACTCTAACACGATTCTCTTCTACTTTGCCGAGTCGCCCTTCTTCGAGCGCACCTCCAACAACGCCGTCATCATGAGCCAGGCCATGAGCAACCCCTCCATGTACCACTACATCCAGACGCGCGAGGCCTTCGAGGGCCGGCTCAAGACCATGTCGGGACTCGAGTTTATTGTCGGCGAGGAGCCCGCCGAGACGGGTCCGGGCATGGGCACGGGCGTGTGGGTGATTCGCAAGCAGACGAGGCGGAAGCAGTACCAGGACGAGGACGAGGTCACGATCCACGCATCCTACTTCATTGTGGGGGAAAATATCTATATGGCACCGACGCTGGGCGATATCCTAGCTTCCCGCATTGTAAGAGGCTATGGCCAGTCGTGGCATGCCGCCGGCTAACCTTCTCCAGATGTCGATATCGCATGCCATGTCAAAAGCCCTACCACAGGCCGAAACTATCAGAAAGTGGCGCCCATCTCTAGGACACGTCTATCAGCTCCCCAGCAGCCAGCCCCTGTCAAAAGCACCCAAGCCTCAAGAATCGAAAGAAGCCACTCCCATGCCCGATGCGGTGGGCAAGGCAACCCCCTCGGCGGCCTCAAAGAATGACGACGTCTCCATGGAGAGGGCAGTAGAGGAGGCTTTCATGATCCACATGCGGTACGGGGGCGACTACATCGACGAGAACCCCATCACGGGACGGCCGGGTGAGTTCCACCTGTCATCCACCGGCCGCAAGCCCGTGCCTCCTCCCCAGTTGGGCCAGCAGGCTGGGATTGGAGCCATGAACGGACCCAGGATCAATACCAAAGTGGACGACAAGAAGGACAGCAAGGAAAAGACTCCAAAGTCGGCAACGATGCCCAAGATCAAGAGACGTAAGAGCAAAATCAAGTCGGCGGCAACGACCCCGTCGGCTTCGTGACAAAACCTACACTGTCAAGTTGGGGTTGTACTATCAGACCGGGCGTACAAATGCCTGTGGAGAGAGGTGACACGGAGTATGCTGCAATTTTGGGAAGCAAGGCGTTCAGGAAGATGAAAATAAACAGCGGTCATGAACTTTGATAATTTTCCCATTACTAGTGATCGAAAATCTAGTCAACCACCACCCATCCCTTATCGGCAAGCTTCTTCTGCTTGACCTTCTTCATCGGCAGAGGCCATCCTTGGCTACCAGAGTTCTCAGACCTCAGATACGGCACCACCCAGCACTCACGAGTGAATGACCCATCGGCTCCTCGCGATGCCTTCACCTCCTTGACAGGTTTACCGTAGGTAATCAACGGCGTTCCCTTGGCCAGCCCAGCAAGCTGCCCTCCCGAGATGTCCGTGAGGCAGTGCATCCTCGTCTTGACCTTCTTCTCTGGATTCGAGGCCGAGGCGGCCGCTCGCTGCAAGTATGAGTACACAATGTACTCGGGGCACTCCTGCGTGCTCATGTGTGCCATCGGAGATGATGGGTGGATGTAAACGCATCGGTCTGTATCGTCCGTCTGCCCCGGCAGAGGTAAAAGGGGCAGGTAAGGCACATCGATGGGCCGCTTCGGTTTGCGATACAATTCCGGTGGGTTCGGGGTCAGATCGGCGCGGATGGCGACCTGGTCGATGAATCCAAGCGCCGCCATCTGCTTCAGCGCGGCAACTTGTTTTGGCGAGGGCCGTTCCAGCTTCTCCTCAAATCGAAGATTCGCAAAAGCTGGCACGTTGGTGCGCATAATGTCGGTGATTTGCTTGCGGAGCTGCTGAGTTTCCTTGAGTACCTTGTACCTCACAAAGTGGTTCTTGCACCACTCTTCTGTCGGCGAGTGGGCGAACTCTCCCACGACTTGGAGGAGCTTGATGGCATCTGATTTGTCGTCCAGAGAGCAAAACCTCCTGTGGACTTCGTTGAACATCCTCCGCGCGTTGGCCTGGCGGTCTTCGGCTATGACATCTGCCGTCGTGCGGATCTCGGTATCGGTATCGGTAGCCAGTGCTGGTACTGCTTGGTTCTCTGGGAGGAAGACTTCTGCAGCGGACAGGCCAGCTACCATGGCGATTGTATACGGAAGACAACCGTGCAGGTGGCCCATCAGGAGAATTCTGGAAAAGCGGGGAGCAAGAGGGAAGATGGACATCTTTTTTCCCTCTTCAGTGACACCGCCGGATGGAGAAATGGCCGATAGATATGTGAGGGTCTTCTCCGCCTTTGCCAGCATTCGCCGATCTGGTGGTGTAGGAAAGGGGAAGTTGACTACATGCGGGAGGTTCATGGACTTGAGCTGGAGCACGACACCCTCGATTGGCATTCGCAGGATTTCCGGCTCTCCGAACTCGTCAAAGTCGCGCTCATATACTGCGGATGAATACAGACGATAGCAATGGCCAGGACCGGTTCTGCCTGCACGTCCGGAGCGCTGGCTTGCGCTGGCTTTGCTGATCCAGCCGATTTCGTAGGTCTGGACTCCAGTGACGGAGTCGTATTGCCGCTCCTTGGACCTGCCGCAGTCAAAGACATACCGTGTGCCCGGAATAGTCAAACTGGTCTCTGCAACGTTGGTAGCTAATATAATTTGCCGAGTGCCGTCGGGTGGTGGGTCAAACACCCGCATCTGTTCCGAGGTTGGCAATAGAGAGTACAGAGGCAAGACTTGCGCCTTGAGTGGTGCAGCCTCCTGATCCTCCTCGATCTGGAACTCGTCCTCACCGTCTTCGTCTTCCTCATCGTCTGTCGGGATCTCGTCAAACTCGTCGCCGTTCCTGTCGTCGACATCGCCAAACTCAATGTCCTCAACTTCAACGGGCACCTCGCTTGCGGGTATTCGCACATTTGGTGCTTCAACAGTCTTTAGTCCGCCAAAAGCAGCTTTAAGCCGTTTGCTCAGCTGCACAATTTCGTTCCGACCAGTAAGGAACACGAGGAAGCTTCCAGGGGGAAGCTTCTTGTGGCCACGACTGATTTTGCGGAACGCTTCTTCAACGTAGTCATGTGTAGTTCGTCGGGAGAAATGAATGGTAACTGGGTGCTGACGGCCCTCGACTTCGAGCACCGGCGGTGGGGTGGTAAAAAGTCTCGAGTTCATGGTGAGATCCTCTATCCTCAGTGTTGCCGACATGATGATTAGTTTCAGTGGCTTCACCTTGGGGTCCTCCTGGGCGAGTTGAGTCCTCAGCTTGATCACCCGACTCAGCATGCCGATGAGCACATCAGTGTTGACACTCCTTTCGTGAGCTTCGTCGATGACAATTGCCGAATATTTTTTCAGGGTGATGTCTTCGGCGACCTCCCTCAGAAGCACACCATCGGTCATGAACTTGATGGCTGTCTTGGCACTGATTGAGCTTTCAAACCGAATCTGGTAGGCTACTCTGTCCGAATGATCGCCTAGTTCGGTCGACACACGTTTAGACATACTCACGGCGGCGACTCGCCGTGGCTGCGTGATTCCAATCATTCCGGGGGTGGGAGAGTCCGGTGACCCATAGCCTGCTTCGTAGAGAAACTGTGGTACCTGCGTCGTCTTTCCGGAACCAGTCGCACCACAAACCACTACAATGTCGTGGTTGTGGATGGCCTCCATAATTCGCTGTTCCTCGGAGACGACAGGTAGCTTGAGTCTGGCCTCCTGAATCTCGGGTGTTCTCAAGACGGAGACACTGAACGCCTTTCTGTCGTTGCCTTCTGTCGGCTGAAGCTCTCTTGGTAATGGCTCCTGCTCAGGGGCGCGTGGTACGAAGTTGGCAGGCCTTGGTATTTCCATGTTGGACGTAGTTGCTTCATTTGGATTGAACCCAAGGGCTTTGTTGCGCTGTTGTTGAGCCCATGCTTTGAAGCCTGACAGTCTCCGGGCTGTCGGGTTGTCCCCCTTGGCATCCTCATTCCCAGAGTCTTCGCCTTCCGATGAGCCATCTGACGAGTCACTATCGTCGGCACTGTTGTCATCTTCCTCGGCCGACGACCCTTCGGCTTCTGAGTTATCATCGCTGTCGCTGATGGACTCGCCATCCGCCGAGTCATCGTCCTTGTCGCTTGAGAAACCCTCCCATTCTTCAGCCTCAGGTTTCTTCGAAGCCGGAGCCTGGATCTCAACAACGGAGAATTTTGATTTAACGCCACCCCGCTTCTGTCTCTTGGGAATAACAGGGCGGCCTTCATCGTCAACTTCTAACGGCCTCTTCAAACCAGAACCAAGTGCAGGCGCACTGGGGGCAGGTGGTTCCGGCTCTGACGGCGTTTGCTTGAATTTCGGATGAGAGTCCTCCTCAACGACGGCGCCCTCTTCGTCCTCGGCGCCGCTGTCGGTGTCTTCGTCGTCTGAGGCCGAGTAGTCCCCTACCTCCCTTCGCGGCTCGTAAATGGTCTCTTCATCAGCGTTGATCCCGGCCTTGTGCTCCCTCAAAGCCCTCCGTAACTGTTGTTTCTTGGTCTCGCGGCCTGTGCCAAGAGACCTGCTGCTGGAGAAGAGGCTCGTGTCGACCTTCTTGCTCGCGAGCTTGGCCAGCAGCTCGCGATTCTCATCCTTGCGGAGCTTGGTGTCGATGTATTTCTCCAGGCGCTTGGCCTTCTTGCCACTGACCTTGGTGGCGCCTTCCTGGCGAAGTTCCTCTTTCATCCGCTGCTTCTTGACTTCGAGATCCTTCTTGCGCTGCGTGAGCAGGATCTCTTGGTTGGTGTCTTCCTCGATCTCATGATGGCGGGCGTTTTCCTGTGCCTTCTGGCGGGCCAGAACCTTGTGCTTCCGCTGGCGAGGCACAAATTTGGCCATGACGGATCGTCTGAACCTTGCCGTTTGTTTTGCGACTAATCGACTGAGTGCAATGGAGGTCAGTGAAAGATGCGTGTTGAATTTCTTTAAGCATACGAATATGGGGCGCCCAATCAGGAATAGAGCTAAAATTTGTGGATAAGTGGGTCAGGGCGAGTTTCCACTCACTGAGGCTCACTGATGTCGAGATGCACTTGGGGAGAACTTAGATCTGCATACAAGCAAGTGCTTTGGTCGACAATGCTTCATTGAAAGGCAAAGCAAAAAAGTGCGATTAGGGAGGAACAGTCTCTGATGCCAGGTGCCTGGATAATGATTTAAGTAAGATCTTATGTGCAGCCGCTGCTGTTGCTACCTCGCACCTCCCCAATTGAACAATTGAGCGTTCCACAATGTACCTATTGCAGAGCTTGGATCAGCCAACAATCCAGATTTACTTAGCTTGGCCTTGCTACGTATCTGACTTAGAGGGCTACCCGCCACTAGATAGATTAAGCCTGTTTGGGCAAATTTAAGGCATTATTGGAAGTCCTGGGAAAGAGTTATATGCGCTACTGGCTTGAAATACTACTGGCTAGTATCACGCTGCATTGCAGCGTATAGATCTGTTAGTGATCGGAATCCCGTCGTCTACAATAGAGTCATTCATTGTTATGATGATATTGAGATTCTCATTATAGATAAACTATATAATCGTGGGAGACCTATATCCGTACTACTTGATTAGCATTACGGAGTACATTCTCTCGAATCTCCCTCATTGACTTTGAACTTCGCAATGTAACAGCGGAAGCAGTATTAGCGGCTGATATATCTCAGGATTACCCAGACGAACTTCTGCTCTAAGATTGCTAGTAGAATGTCAAAGATGAAAATGAAGTTCCAGAAGCTTTTGGCACATATTATTTTCAACAAGAAGCACCTGCACATCAGTAGAAATATGAGCTCATTTGGCTAATGTTGGAGGATCCCCCTCGCTGGTTAAGGTCTCAGGCTTGGTGGACAGTTCAAATGTGGGCCCTCACTCACCCAGACCCTCAACCGCCTTCACTGTTTGTAGTATGTCAATCTAGCCTCGTCAACCACCGACTTCCTTCTCAAAACCACACCACTATCTTTATCATGGCGGTACCAGACCTCAGAGAAGAGGACTTTCCGGCTCCCAGCCGTGAGTTCTCCGGCAATGTTGGCAACATCTCGACCCAAATAACCCGTCTCGACTTCTCCGACAAGATCCTCCTCACCATCTCCCAGCGCGGCCGCCTCTCACAATGGGTACCACAGCACCCCCTTCTCTCCCCATCATCTTAAAATGCAGAATTACTAACGTAAAACTAAAAGATTCAAGTCCCCCTGACGGGGTCCTCTGCTGGTATCGTAGACATGACACTCCCCAGCATGACCCACGGCCTTCTGCCCTCGACGCACCTCACGCCAAAGACCATCCTCGGAGGCGGCGGCGAGGACCGCGAGACGCTAGGCCAGTTGTACGCGGCACAGATTGCCAGCCAGATGTCTCTCAGAGCACCGGAAGATAGGCGGACGCTCGTGTTGGGGCTGGGGCTGGAGTCGGCTGAGACAGAGCGGGAGACGTTTTATGACCTCTTGGAGCTGGCGCAACGAGTATTGTAATGATTGCCAAAATCACATAAGCATGCAATTTATCACCAGGAATGTGCCAGCTACAAGCTGGCAATGCAACGAGAGTTATCAATATCGGATCAAATTTCGACTTTTTCATTCACTTTGTTCATTCGTTCATTACAGGTGTTGCAATGGGTAGTGCAAGCGTCGAAGCTGGCGCCATCTATCTGGGACCCTTAATGACTTTCCAACACCCATGTGAACATATCTAGTGATTGATTCCCAAGAGTTCTCCATCCGCCGATCCACCAGCCCGCTCGCGTCGACACTGCTTGATCCGGGAATATAGCTAAAATAGGAGGACTCGAAGTAAAGTGAGTTAGGCGTGTGGGCCAAGGAAAGGGCATAAATCATCGCATTTGTCTTTGTACCCGGGTGCCCATCGCTAAATCGGTTCGTAGGCTCATAGGCGTGATGCTATTGTACATCCATGCTTCATTTCGGTGCGTTACGGTTCTTGCGGTCCCTATGTTGCCTGTTAGCGTCGCTGTCAGCAGAGGTGTAGGTGTGTGTACTCACGTGCTGAGCCTCCGCGACAGTTGCTGCAGCTGCGTGTCGTTCTCTGCATCCTCAGCTGCCTTCTGGAGCGCATGCGCGCGTTCCTCCTCTTGGTGCTTCACGACTTCTTCATGAGAAGGAGGCAGGCGTTCGTTCTGCAAGTCGACCTTCCGGGCATCCTCAAAAGTCTTGATGGCATCCTTGATTCCCTCTCCACCCAGCATGAGCGTTCCAGCGGGAAGCCGCCCACCAGAGACCGTTTTGAGTTCGGTGACCTTCTCGGACTCTTCTCGGAGAACTTGGAATACGCGTGACATACGTCCAATGGCGAGCACCTTATTCTTGATTGCCTTCCGCTTGAATTCGATCGAGTTGGGGTCTTCGGCTTCGACGGTAGTCGGAGAAGTGAGAGCTGGCGATGCCGCCGACGTTGGTGTCTCGTCCTTGAGCTCCTCCTCGGAGCATGTGCTCAAGATGGCAATCAGCATATCCGTGAGCTTCTCTCCCACGAATGGCAGGGACCACGTGAAGACATCCATGAAGTTGGGGAGCCAGTACGGGTGAGGAGTGCAGTTGAACTGGCGAATGTTCATAACATTGTTCTCATACTTGAGCACGGCGGCCTTGTTGTTGTAGACGTCAAGGTAGTTCGGGGCCGAGAAGATGGTCATCACGCTGGGGAACCCTGTTGTGCGCGTCTTGCGATACATTCTGTAGCCAGCATCTTGGGCCTCGTGGGCTCGAATGATGGATAACAGGTTGTTCTTCTCGAGGAAGGCACAGGCGGCAGGGTAAGAGAAGAAGTAGGAGCACCCTCGGACGTGGTTGTGCAGGAAGTATTCGCTCGACTTTTCCTGCCCAAAATCCTCGAGGGGATCGGCCCAGAGAATATCGCACATGAGACCCTGGGTCGGGGGCTCTCGGAATCGGTCAATCTAGAGTCGAGTTAGTTTGATACTAGTAAGCGCGGAAAAGAACAACGCACATTGCGAAGGTCATCCAGAGTGTGCAGCTCAGGGCTCAAGCCGCCATGGATACAGAGGAACTGCTTATTCATCACTGCGGCCAGAGGTAGAGAGCAGAAGGATTCGATACAAGCCTCGTAAATTGTCTCAGAGTATTTGTGCTTGCACTCCAGCTTGAACGTGAAGTAGTCGGTCAAATGGCGGCACTCGTGGTTGCCGCGTAGGAGCCACAAGGTGTTGGGATAGTGGATCTTGAGCGACCAGAGATAGAGGACACATTCTATGCTGAAGTAGCCGCGGTCGACGTAGTCTCCGAGGAACAGGTATCGCGTCTCAGCGGGGTCACCACCCACTTCGAACAGCTTCATCAGGTCGTAGTATTGACCGTGGACATCACCGCAGACCGTGATGGGGGCGTCCATCTCTAGGAGGTTGGGCTCGGAGCGCAGGATCTCCGTTCCTGTCCTGATGATCCATAGTGCCTGTTCCTCGGTCAAGCGGCCCTCTCGATAGAAATGCTGCTTGAGGAAGTTGATGTCGGGCTTTGTATGAGTCTCGTCTTCGAAGAACTGCTCGTCGGTTGGCAAGGAGGTAGCCGGCGCCTGGACATCTGCGCATTGAAAGCAATTAGCGACCTGTATTTCTCTACAACTCGGCGAAGTGCGCTGTGTGGTATCGGGCACGCAAATCCTTGTCGGCAGCTCGAGGGGGGGATGTGGCGGGCGGTGGGTGGTGATGGTGGGGTAATTGGCATCAAATACCTTTGCACACCCGCTCCGTGGTGCTGACCTGTGTGCCATCCTCCATCGTGTGAATGGTGAAGTCGATCTCGGGAAGGGGCTTCTTCTCCTGGATAGCGCGGATGGCATTGTCGACCTGCGAGTTGTGGCGGTCCTCGAAGGAGCCAGCCTCGCCCTCAGGGTCCATGGTGATGCGCTGGGAGGGTTTGGTTAGGGACTTGGGGTAGTCGACGACGGCAGAGGTGAGGACAAGGCGGTTCAAGATCCCCGGTGTGGTTGGCCTAGCGCAAAGGGCGTGATGGCCAAAAGAGCGACGAGAGGTCAGCAGAGAAGAGTGCGTCGTCAAGTCGTCGAGCGCGGGATGTGCAGGTTCTACGGGAAGTAGGGGATGCAGGAGGAGGATGTTGGGCCCGTAGCTGATGCAAAGCACAGCAGCAGTTCTAGCAGAGCGGGTGGTGGAGCGGGAGCCAGGTCGCCCCAGAGGTGCTGGGTGTGGCGGGCTACCAGGCCCTCTGGATCCGGTGTGATAGGGCGGATACACTGCGCTCAATCGCGGTGTACATTGATTTTGTGCAACTTTGGCTGGCTTCCCTCCGTACCACTTGATACTGATCGGCGAACTACGCCTACGTACCCAACCTTCCCCGCATGGTCTCGCCTTGTAGCCTGCTTTCTTCCCTCCTTGGAATTAGGAAAGTTGCAACGGGCTACCTGTACAACGGCCAAAACTCATGGGCCAGTTTAAATGCCTATTAGGTAGTACCACGAGTACAGGTAGGTTACCCAGATATTATTTGTCTGCCCGCGTTTCCGTCCTACATGCCCTGTACTTTGCCTCATGCCTGTCTCTCGCTCCTTCCCCATCCGACTTTTGTTAGTTGGTCGACCATGTGGCTCCCAGGTTGCATCAACTCGGCGAACTACTAGTACTTTGGTAGTACCTTCCAGCAGTTTTTTCACAAGGGGCCTCTGGCTCGTCCACAAAGTCATGGCAGTGACCATACCTATGCGGAATATTCGACGCACATTCTGCCGATTCACGACTAGACAGACTTTGACGATATTACCGTAACCGTCTAGGACTAGTATAGCGATGTTGGTCCAACACTTTACACAGGTACCAGGACCCTTCACATCCCGGCCATAATTGCAAGGTCGAAAGAGGGCCTTCGAGCGGGTGGCGATCCGTATTTCATATCTGGTTGCAAAGGTATCTACGCTAGATTCATAATCTCGTTACAAACGGGTCCTGTCCCGAACCCTCTGCCTCTCTGTATCCGCGGAGAGGTCCGTCTACCCCTGTCACCATCTATCATCTAGAGCAGCCCCTCCCTGTCTATTCCAGAGTGCCGTCTGTATCACTCGCACAAGGTTTTCCTTTACGGAAGGCTGTAGCCACCGTCGACAATCAGATCCAGACCGGTTGTGTAGGAGGCGGCGTCGGAAGCAAGATACAGGAACGAACCCTTGAGCTCGCTGACGACACCCTCGCGGCTGAAGGCTTGTTAGCATGGTCGCACTGATTAACACATGGTTCGACCTACCCCATAGGAGTCTTGTTCTTCCACTGATTCTTGACGCTGGCATCTGCAAAGTGGGAGATCTCCGTCTGGATGTAGCCCGGGGAGACGGTGTTGCAGCGGGCAAAGCCGACCCATTCGACAGCCAAGCTCTTGCCTTCGCAGCGGGTTAGCTCGAAATTTTGGGGAAAAACAAGCGATGCGGGATCGGGCCAACTAACAGAAGTGGATCACGGCGGCCTTGGATCCGTTATAGACGGCCTGAAGCTGAGGGATGTTGACGATGCTGCCGCTCATGGACGCAGTGGCGATGAAGCTCCCAGCGACAAAGTTGTCGAGCGGCTTGCCATCGATGGTAGTACCCTCCTGCTTCTGGCGGCGGAAGTGCGCACCCGCCGACTTGGCGCACCACATGACGCCATCAACGTTGACAGCCATGACCTTCTTGGCGGTCTCGACGGAGCCGTCGATAAAGGGGCCCTCCGTCCAGGCAATACCCGAGTTGGCGACGAAGACGTCCAGGCGGCCGTTGAACTCTGTGACAATCTCGGTGATGGCCTTGTCCACGGCCTCGGCAGAGATGACGTTGACCTGGTAGGCACGGCCTGTTGTGTGAAGATCACATCGGTTAGCTATCAGTCCACATGATCCTTTGGGGAGCATGGCAGTGGGGAAGGGCCCATCTTCGAAATGACTTACACTTAACGCCGTAGGTCTTCTCAATGTTTTCGGCCTCGACGAGAGCCTGCTTGTTGCTGTTGTACCAAATGGCCACATTGGCGCCAGCCTCAGCAAGGCCCTGAGCGACAGCGAGGCCAATGCCGGCACCGGCACCAGACACGATGGCCGTGCGGCCCTTGAGAGAGAAGAGCGGGAGAACACGGTCACCGTTGGGGATGGCCATGTTGTCCTGCTTGAAAGCACCGTCCTGCATATCGGTAGCCATCTTGAATGTTTTGTGATTTGTTATTCGAGTTTCTTGTAGACTTGTAGACGGACACGTTTAGACCGAGGGGCAACGTCGAGGGGCTTATCTTATCGTCGAGGTGGGAGGACGTGGGGTTCTCGCGGAAGGAGTGAAGCAGAAAGAAAGTTCAGAAACAGGCGTCCAAGCTCTTCATATAGTAGGTACTACCTACCTAAGTACTTACCTACACCTTGGGGAGGTCCTTTGGTTGCTCTATACGACACGGCATCCATCCCCCCAAAGGTTCCCCATCCACATCTCTCGGCGCGCCATGCGACATTTTTGACCCTCGCGCGCAACACCGCCGTGAGGCCTGCCGCCTGACGTATCGAACGGCATCCCTGCTCAGGATGATAGTGGTGTGGATACGCGCGCTGAGCGCAATTCACGGTGACTCGTGGGCGGATAAAAGGCATTACCAGGAGTCGGGGAGCTGCAAGCCTGCAACGGCCGCAGCCCGGCGTCATTGGGGGCTTGTGTTCCTGGCGTTGCCGACAGCCCACTCCATGCGAAACACAGCTCCCCCGCCAACATTATAGTTAGTGCGTAGTGCGTGCCTGGGGCCCCTGTGAGAGGCGCGCTTTAAAGCAGGCAGTTATCGGGAGGAGACGCATTGCGCCGTTGCGGCATTGGCGTTGGTAATGCCACCGCCCCGCCCCCGCCAAGGCCGTGATCCCCCGCCGGGCAGTTTTGAGCCGCCGTCGCATGTTGATGCAGTCACGCAGGCCATGCTTGCAGGCGGCATTTGCTGCACCGTTGCGGCCGTGATGGGACGGTGGGACGTAGTAATACCGCTTGAACGGATGTATGGCCCGTCTGCGTCAGACTGCTACCTCAATCTGCGTTATGTCCGGCGTTTCCTGTCTTGGATGCTCAGCTCTCTTGCGACTAGCCTTTGGTGGCACGGGTGGAGATGGTGGGGGAAGGACCAAGGCCAAAGATTTGAGAGTTGCGGGGATTTACTCCTTCCTGAGATCCCAACCAGGGTTGCCAAGTTTGACCAAGTACACGCAAACGCAGAGAAAGGCGGGCTTGCCGCGTCTGAAGATCCTGATGAGATGCGTTCCGTGTTGTGGGCGTAATAGCGCAGCATCTGGACACTCTAGGTAGGACACGCATCTATGCCTTGGACCGCCAACTTTCATCTTGATAATCTTGGTATATACTTTATTGTATATGGACGGTGTCAATATGAGGAACGGCTGGCTATATATCGTCGACTTTTTGGTTCTGGCCTGTATCCCCGAAGACTTCATGTTCCTTTTCCGCGGCGAATTATGTGCCAGCGGGCTGTTCCGGAAGGATTGTTTCTTCGCTGGATGTCTACTCCATGGCCCCAATGCTTTCATCTGTGCGCCCACTGCCCTTGGAGGTAAGGAAGGTGTTCGCGGAAACTTGAAGATTGTTGTATCTGAAGAGCATCGCAGGGTTTTCCCCAAAGCAGGAAATCTTCCATCGTGAATGGAAATCGTCGCGGTTGACTTCATGTGTAAGCTACAAGCTTCGTGCAAGGCCGCAAGATCACTTACTGTATGCGCCACATATCCTCCGCAGGCCCTCGAAAGCGGTTCTTCCATGGAGAAGACGCCAGTTATCAAAGACTTGGGTGGCGTTAGCTTCACGTCAGTGACGCAAGGGTTGGGATGGCTCATACTCAACACACTCCCAGGCCTCAGTTGGAACCTATACTGATGCCTCGGGCTTTGGACCATCAGCGCCCACTTTCTAGCCGCCTGGTACCACTTGTCCGCATGCTTCAGGGGAACCACACCCCGGTCATCATTGTTCCATCGGATGCGGTAGGGCCACGTGGAAGGTCCTTGCCTCTCGATGACGGGATAGAGTTTGTCCGGGGTAATGGAGGCGTCTGCGTTACCACTCGCATGCCAGGCGACGGGTACATCGCAGAGGATTTCGTAGAGCTCTGGGGAAAACTTGCGCATCCTGTTCGCTACCATAAATCCATCCACCAGTATCGACTCGCCGCCTAGTGGTCCATCTTCAGCACTGGAACCGGGAGGAGCATCGTGCGAAAGCATATGGAATGCTTGCAGACCGGCCGGGTCACTGAAGTAGGTGGTGTCAGTGTGGGGGTCTAGTGCTAGATTCGTGTATGCCGTATCGGCCGAAGAAAGATCTGGTACGAAGTCGTAGAAGCCGCCATAGTGAGTGTTGCGGATGGGTCCAATCTTTTCAAGGAGCTTTTCAGTGGCTTCTGGGGTGACTGGGGTATTTTTGACGAAGCAGAAGCCAAATTTTGTCTATCCAAATAAGCGCTGGAGCGTTGCCCGCGAAATGTTAGACTTACAATCTTCCTCATCAGATTCTCCATGGCTCTGATAGGTCTGTCAGTGTTATGGCCCATGCATTCCTCATACGTGACCTCTGGACTGGAACCCTGCAGCCAGGCATTCGAGTCCCAGAGCCTCCGATCTGGGGTCTGCATATAACCGACGGGTGGATCGACAGCTTGTATGATCCATCGCCAGGGGGTAAAAGTGTTATGGCCATCCGACACTAGCACCATAGTGTGAGCATGCGAGAGTGACCGAGTTATAGGGGGTAGTTTATGGTGTCATGCTTACTTGTGACTCTTATCCCATATTGGTTTGCGCTTGCGTACAGGACGCGGATGTTGGAGGGGACCTGTGGCCAGATTATTAGCAGTGGGCACAATGAGGCGGGCTCTATCTGGGATTACCCTGAAAGAATCAAAGCTCCTCTGTTTTGTATCCGGGTTGATGCACTCGGAGCATTTGCAGTTATCTCTTGGCAGAGAAGTTAGCGTTGGGCGTGTTGAAGCGTTGAGGTCTAGGAACTTACCGTAACCACATTGCCGGGCTATAGCCACGTTGTTAGCCGCGCTGTGAAGTCCTTGCAGGGGAAAAAGCCTACTCACAGCCTGAAGAAGTTACGACCCTCGTCAGGTTCCTGGTTGGTGAGGTCGGCGTTACAGTCCTTCTCCACTAGGACGCCGAAATTGTCAGGTTCAATAGTGACGGCCTTCTTCAATTTCACCCCCATGGGCTGAGTCGCGCTAAAGGCTCTCGTAAAGTCAAGGCTCAAGCGTGGGAGACAGCTTCTGGGAGCCAGGTGTCTGCCAGCTTTGGGGATCTTGCATGGTGGCAGCCTATGCCTGGTTAGCAAACCGACTTGAGTGCGCCATCTCTGAAGGGGGTGGTACCTTGGGGCCCATCGCATCAACAACGGGCGGGAGAACATGTTCCTTTTGGGCGAAGCTGGACGCTGGAGAAGACAGTACCTAGAGAAGTCTGATTCACGAGCCCGCCATGAATCAGAATGCTCAGAACATCGAAGACAGCGGTCGTGTGTCCGAGACCCCAATGGCCGGTCCAAGCCACGGCAATGGTGTCTGACCCGATTGGTGCACGTGACAGTATTGAAATGAGGGACAACCACGCGAGATCTCTGCTGATCAAAGGTAGCATTCACCTTCGGCAATCACCCAACCATCATGCTACGGAGTACGTATATCTGAGATATTACGATTCATAACTGCCACCGGCCTGGGGCGTGGGCGATGAACGTTGGGCCCCGACGTGGTGCCTCGAGACAACTGGCCTCTGGTGTTGTATCCATACAATGCAGAACAGCAACAGCGCACCTCGGGCCACAGGCCGGTCAACAGGGAGTTAAATCTGCCGCGCTCTACGGATATGCTTCTCTCATCTGCGACTTTGTTCGACCTATTTCAACGACGTTGAATAGGTGCCTCAGGTATCGTGAAACATGATCCCCTCATGATGAACTCAACCGCCTAAGTAGTGGGCCGTGCCAGGGCGCCAGGGCGATCCTACAGGTGCTGGAAGACCTATGGCGTACCTGCAGCTTTCTGTCTTTCTATCCTCCACCAAAAAAACCCCAGACCTCGAGGGAGACCAACTCCCTTCCAGAAGGAAAACTAGAACAAAAATCCAAACGGATCCACTCGCGAATGAAGCTGCGCATCTCAAGCTCTGAGCTGGTGGTTGGACCTGTGTAAGTGGTCGGCGCGGATCAACCTTAAATCCTCCTGGCCCGTATCCGTACCTAGGTATCCGTAGGTTGGTTCAAAAGCAGAAAGGGAAGCTGAGTCTCGGACGTTTGAACTCTACTAAGTTGGATCTGCCTGTGTCCCTTTGTTGCGGCCCCAACAACCGCCACCTTTGGCCAAAGCTCACACATCTTTGCGAGGAAGGGTACTCTTGCCACAGTGCCTGATTACTGGCCATGGCATCTCTCGGCTTGCGCCTACCTGTCTCTCTTTTATAATCTTATCGCGAGGCCGTCCTGGACACGCACCCTCGTCCTGCTCAGCATGTCTCCCCGTCAGAGTGAATTCGACGACCTTTACCTCGACCGACTCGGCAGCACCCGCCAGACTGTGTATCCCCCGCAGACCCTCTGGGGCCGTCTGAATCAGCCCACCGTCATCATCTCCGTTCTCGTGCTCCTCGTATCCGTTCTCTACAACCTCCACGGCTCGTCGGCGACATTCGAGGAGGGTCTTTCCGCGTTGGAGGTCTACCTATGGGACGCCCTCGTTTACGCAACTCCCTCGCCGCTTCTATACACCCTCGATAACTGGCTCCACCCCCAGCAGTCGTCATTGTCAGGGCAAATGGTTGGCTCTCAGTCTAGCAGCCATGCCTCTAAGAGTGCGGCTATGCGCCGAGTCCTGGGTATGAACAACGGGCGCGGTATGGTGGCTTCAGTCTTTCAGGCGAGGACTCGGGCCCTGTCGATGACTAGCAGTGCGCTAGGGTTCAAAGCCGACACGGATCGGCCAGCTGGCCTGGGCAACCGGGACAACTCATGCTTTCAAAACAGCATTCTACAGGGACTCGCGTCACTCGATAAACTGCCCGACTACCTCTCTGTTTGCTTGCGGAATACACATTCGATCGATAACGACGCGAACAAGGTCGTCACACAGACCTTGCGGACGCTATTGTCGGATCTCAACGACGTTTCGAACAATGGTAGAACACTTTGGACGCCTAACAAGCTCAAGTTTCTAAGCACGTGGACGCAGCAAGATGCACAGGAATACTACTCTAAAATAATCGACGACATCGACAAGGGGGCGGCGGAGGCGCTAAATGCTACCACACATCGAACCGGATTGGAATTAGACAACGTCAAGGACGATACTACGGCCAGCCAGTCCAGCGCTGATAGTGGGTACCAGAGCGTATCTAGGGGATCTGGGACATTTGATGCCGCCTCTTTTCGGAATCCACTGGAAGGGCTACTGGCCCAGCGCGTTGCGTGCGTCCAGTGCGGCCATTCAGATGGACTGTCTATGATACCGTTCAACTGTTTGACCCTTAGCCTTGGACTCCGGGGCTATCATGATCTGTATGAGCGGCTGGATGCCTACAGCCACGTTGAGTCTATTGAGGGGGTCGAATGCCCGAAATGCACACTCCTCAAGGCGCAAAGGCTCCTGACAAAGCTCATGGAACAGATGCGCGCACGAGGCTCTACCGAAGAGCAATTGGCAGAGCCATTCCGAAGACTCGAGGCCGTGGAGCTGGCCCTGGAGGAGGATTGCTTTGATGAGGAGACCATTGCGGACAAGTGCAAGATTTCGAGTCAGGGAAAGGTCACCACCACAAAGACGAAGCAAATTGTGATTGCACGGCCGCCGCAGAGTCTGGCTATCCATGTCAACCGTTCGGTCTTTGACCCTTCTACCTTCAATATGATCAAGAATTCAGCCCCCGTCAACTTCCCCATGACTCTGGATTTAGGACCATGGTGTTTGGGCAGTGCTGATATCGCCAGCCAGTCCGAGACAGGGAGCACCAATGAGGAGCAGTGGCTCCAAGATCCCAAGACATCTATGGTCGCGGGAGACTCGCGACCCTCAAGGCTGAGCGGGCCGATATACCATCTTAGGGCGGTTGTGACACACTACGGGCGACATGAGAACGGTCATTACATATGTTACAGGAGGTACCCCAGGACAACCTCGCCAGATTCACGAGATCCAAATGCCACGTGTGCTTCAAATTCCGAAGCGGGCGATGACGTGATCGAGGAGAAGCCCGATAATGCCTCCACGGACGGCGACGTGACCTCGGATGCTGGTGACGAAGCGACTGAAGAGATGGAATGGTGGAGGCTCAGCGACCACAATGTTTCTAAGGTGGATGAGCAGACGGTGTCAAGTTTGGGCCCCGGGGTTTTCATGCTGTTTTATGACTGCATTGATCCCGATGTGGTATTACAAGACTCGTCGGAGTTCGTAAGATCTGCAGCAGCACAGTCTGCGTCAGCCAGCGTTAATGGCGAAGCTGGAAATTCCCAACCTGCCCAACCACCCAGTCAGCTGTTGGCGGTCTCACAGTCGGCTGGGGAAGAGCAGCGTCCAGTGGACCACCAGACGGGAGACTCAGATTCACCAGCTAAGAACCCCGAATCTGTCCCACCGCCCCTGGCTGGCCAGGACAAGGAGGTTCTGGAAGGCGAAGAACGTGACAGTAGCGCAGGGGAAAGTCTAGTACTCGTATAACTCGAAACGCATAGGGTCCATTGGATTGCATAGCGACGGTGTTTGGGAATCATGGATTATAACGGGTTGGAAGCTTTGCGACATGACATCTTGATACTCTTGGGCAGGGCAGACTTTCGTGGGAATGGCTAGGTAATACGGAAGGCGTCTCGAGCTGCCACCGATCCCATACGAGGATACTATATCAATAGATGGCACACGCCTATGCTGGCTCTCTAAGATATCATGTCCCCCAAGATTATCTCATATTGAAGCTAGCAACCCAGATTGAAAGGCCTCGTAAATTGAGTGCCGAATTGGGCAGGTAATACTTGCAGGTGGGGATCCAGTTCTGCTAGTCCAGCTCGCGAAGGGCGCAAAGGTCGTCCGAAAGTATACATTATTAGTAGTTGAATCCGTTGTGGCTGGGAGGCACGTTCATGGTCTACATGCAAGCAAGTGGCAAAGACACATTAACCGGGCGGGGGCTGGGGGAAAGGAGTCAACCAACCGCTGACGACATGTAAGACTGACAAAGGCGGTGCGGGAAATGGCCAAGTCGCACTGTCGCAGTCAGCTGCGAAAAGGCAACATGTTCTCTCGAGCTCGAACAGAGAAGTTTATTGAGTTTATTGTGGATTGGCTGTCTCAACTTGTGTGAGAGTTTGAAAGGGGCATGTCGTGCACGACGGGCTTTGGACCGATCTTGAGGCTTGGCCCAAAGGTTGATCAGAGTTGGCTGGCTGATTGGCTCATGTCGCCCGGTTTGGGTAACAGAGCTGACCAGGCGGGGACATCATCAGTGAGCGATCAAACTCCCAGCCAGGGGCTGCGTTGGGGGCGTAGACGTAGGAGTATGATAGAATTAGACCACAGTGGAAGCCCGAGGACGCCAATTTGGGGGGTTATTATGGCAGTGAGCGCGACTCGTTGGGTGAGCCGTGCGCTGCGATTGCTGGCAGGCTGGCAGCCCTACGCAAAATCATAGGTGATAGTCTTGGTACGGAACAGAATTGGCAATGGCCGAGGAGATTTGTCTATTATTATTGTTGAGGACCGGGGTCCCTTGGTGTGGCCACTGCAGCGGTGGCGAGGCTGTGGAGGGCTGCAGCACTATGAGTCTATGACTATCAGCAGAGGGCCAGAGGCCGAGGGTCTTGGGCTGGTAGTACTGGTAGTACGATTATTCTAGTAGATGGTGGCTTACGGGCTGCAGACAGATGATATATCTACGGATACCTTCGTGGGTATTCTCTTCTCTTGGCGAGCGTGACTGGTCTCATCCATGACCGAGCTGGCACAACTAGAGTTTAGCTGTCGACAAGAATAGCCTGGTCTGCGTGGGCTTGCTTGGCACCCCGGATCATCTGGAGCCCACTAAATTACCTAAATTACGTAGCGGCCAGCTGCACAATTGCTGCACAGCTGCAGGCTGCACATCTTGTGACACTGTATCCGTAGTACTCGTACTACTGGGTGCTATCCGTACTGGGCACCAATCCTGGCCCGGAGATTGGCACCCGCCACAAAAAGTGCTGCGCACCTCCGCCAGCTGCACCACGCGCCGCCCGTCCGTCGCCCATCACCAGCGACCTCACCTCCACCTCTCCCCTTACCTCCCCCCGCGACCTCCAGGCGACACCACTCTCGCCCACCGACTCCTCCAACAGATGGCGTCGCCGAGGGTTTCCTTCTGCAAGGCTGCGACTGCTTCCACTCCCGCCGCCGCCTCCGCGGCCGACGTGCCCCGGCTCGAGTCTCAGCGCTCCCATTCCAGTCCTTCCGTCGCCGCGACCCCCGATGACTTGGACGTCGTTGCCGACGACCTCGAGGCGCTCGAGAGGCCGCCGCTGACCTTGCACCCCTCCTTCTATATCCTGTGAGAACTTCCACCTCCCCTTCTGCCCTTCTCCCGCGCCTTGCTCTCGCCAATTGCGGCCCCTCGACTGCACTGTTTTGCTGACCGTCTGCTTACCTAGGAGCTGGATTTTCTTCTCCAACTGCACCATCCTCTTCAACAAGTGGCTCATTGACAATGCCGGCTTTCGTATGTCTCCCTCTTCTGATCCTTGACCCTCACCTCACAATGCCGATTGATTGCTAACGCGTTCTCTAGGATACCGTACGGACCCTCCCCTTCTTCCTCCCCCCCGACGATATTCTCTCCATGATACCCCTGACGATACTGATACTCTCATAGCCATCCTCTTGACCTGCTGGCATCTCATCTTCGCCACATTGGCCACACAGCTCCTCGCTCGAACCACTTCTCTCCTCGACTCGCGCCATGCGCTCCCCATCGACCGCCGTCTCTACCTGCGCACCATCCTCCCCATCGGCCTCCTCTATTCGGGCTCCCTCGTCTGCTCCAATGTCGTCTATCTCTACCTTTCCGTGCCCTTCATCCAGATACTCAAGTCGGCCGCCCCCGTCGTTGTCCTCTTCTTCTCCTGGCTCTGGGGGCTCACCCACCCGACCCCTAGTACTCTGGCTAACATCCTCGTCATTGTTGCCGGCGTCGCCATGGCCAGTGCGGGCGAGATTCGCTTCTCCTGGGTCGGATTTCTCTACCAGGTTGGCGGCACCGTCTTTGAGGCCATGCGCCTGGTCATGATCCAGGTCATGCTCAGCGCTGAGGGCCTCAAGATGGATCCCCTTGTTGGGCTTTACTACTACGCCCCCATCTGCGCTGGCATGAACATGATCGTTGCTTTCTGGACTGAGGTTCCTTACTTTCGTGTGGAGGATCTGTACAGGACCGGCTTCTCCATGCTCTTCCTCAACGCTCTTGTTGCCTTCATGCTCAACGTTGCCAGTGTCTGCCTAGTAAGCCCCCCTGTCCCCTATCCTCGCAACCTGTATGAGCGCACCCGTCATCTCTAACATGTCTCTAGATTGGCCGCACCTCTGGGCTCGTCATGACCCTCACGGGCATCCTCAAGAGCATCCTCCTCGTCATAACCTCAGTCCTCCTCTGGCGCACCCCCGTCACCCTCCTCCAGAGCGCCGGCTACTCCGTCGCCCTCGCTGGCCTCGTCTACTACTCCCTCGGCCAGGACCAGCTCTCCCGCGGCTACCACGCTGCCTCCACATGGGCGTCGGAAACCCTCAAAGCCTCCCGCGAGGGACCCTCCTCTCGCTACCACCACTGCCGCGATCACTGCCACCACCAGTGGACACCCGAGCGCCGCCGCTCCATCATTGCCACCGGCGTCATGTGCTTCCTCAGCATGCTCGTTGTCGTCGGCATCTGGCGGGGCCCTGCCGCCCTGCGTAGGGCTCAGGATATCCTACCATCCCTGCTGGGGCAGGATCGGTTATGATGCAGATTAGCCGAGTTGGATGATGTTGTTATTTGGTGGATTTTGCGCTTACACGAACTATTGGCATATACGGGCATAGAAAATTAGACAGATTTGCGAAGTATAATCTATGTCTACACATATACACTAGTAACTAGTAGTATTTAATTTACGAACATGACGAATACAGAGGACTGGCTGAGTGTGTAGGAAAACTATGATCGTATCATGACTGATGAGGACATTAACCTGTGACATTATCGTACATTATGAGTGCTCACTCGTACATCGCCCTAAGCCAGATATGATCGCCACGCCCCTATCGGCGGCTCCGGCTCCGGGTACGGCTTCTCCTTCGGCTGCGACTCCTATCACGCCGCTCCCGTCTAGGAGACAGGCTTCGATCCCGTCGGCTGCTTCGCCTGTCTCTATCGCGATCTCTGTCTCTGTCCCTGTCGCGATCCCTTTCTCTGTCCCTCTCCCGTTCCCTGTGACGACGGTCGCGGTCTCGCTCACGATCTCTCTCACGATCCCGCTCCCGGTCCTTGTCCCGATCACGATCGCGGTCCCTGTCGCGATCTCGGTGTCTGTCCCTGTCACGGCTGCGACTGCGTGTGCGGCTTCGACGACGATCGTCTCGCCCGCCAGGCACGTACCTGTCAGCGTCCGGCACAGCCTCGCGCGATTGCTCTGCTGCGGTCCTGTCATTCGGTACCCTATCACTAATGCCAGGTACTGGTAGGCCCTTTTCGCGGGCATCCTTTTGCGCGGCAAGATACGCCTTGGCTTCTTTCTCTCGCCGCTTCCTCTCTTCGCGCTTCCACTCTTCATCATCCTCTTTCCTAGTTGGTACAGGTCGTACCGAGGATGATTTGGGACGTGAGCGCGAACGGCTCCGTCTGTCACGGTCGCGATCACGGTCGCGTTCGCAATGTCGGTCCCTGTCGCGACTTCTGTCTCTATCCCGATCGCGATCACGCTCTCGCGTTCTGTCGCGACTTCTTTCACGGGCAGGTCTGTCGCGTGGTTCGTAGCGGTCTGGTACGGGCCTTGGAGGTTCTCGAGACCGGCTACGGTCCCTCCTTGCCCGTGAACGACTCCTGTCCCTCCTGTCGGTGCGTAGACGCGAACGAGAGCGGCCTCTCCGGTCTCTACTGCGATCTCGTACGCTGCCTCCAGCCCGTGAAGTGGTCCTATCCCGCCTTTCTGTCCTGACGCGAGACCGGCTACGCTCACGACGTCTTGAGCGACTGCGTTCTGAACGATCAGCTCTTGGTCGAGAGCGGCTTCGTTCACGGCGTTCATCTCTCCGATGCCGAGACCGGGACCTGTCCCGTCTCGTCCTAGAGCGACTTCTCTCACGCCTATCTCTGATCCTGGACCTGCTATCACCACGCCGTGGTGATCGAGAGCGAGCGTCCCGTTTCCGATCGTCAGAACCTCGGGGTCGGCTTCGCTCCCTAGATCGATCACGGTCCCTAGACCGGTCACGATATCTTTCGCGATCCCTGTCGCGATCCCTGTCGCGGTCATCGGCTCGGGAAGTGCTGCGGCTAGACCTCCGTTCGCCTCTCAGATCCGACACCTTGGGGTCCACTGGTGTCCCCGAACCGCGGCCCTCTGGTCGCAGCCCGCTGTCGCTAGCTTTGCGGGAGCTAGACACTCGAGGGGAGTCTCGGCGGATTGGGTTGATGGCAGAAGCTGGCCCAGCTTTTCGAGGGGGAGGTGCCAACGCTTCATCAACCTCGTACTCCTGGTGCCGACGTGATGACCTGTCGCTCTCCCGCAATAGATCAGCTAGAGCTTCTTGCTCCAGTCGCTCATTCTCTTCCTTTGAAAGCTTCTCCTTGTACTCTTTCGAGACCGTGTCCACATCCTTGCGAGATCTGCTCCTCTCCCGGTCTCGCGAGCGTTCTCTGTCACGTTCTTTCTCGCGACGCTCACGCTCGCGATGCTTCTCCGCGCGTTCGCGATCACGTTCCTTTTCTCTCTCCTCCCTCTCCCTCTCCCGTTTTCTGCGTCGCTCGTCTCTCTCTTCTTGGCGTCTGAGCTCGGCTTCTTCGCGGGCCTTTTCTTCCTTCTTCCTCTCTTCCCTGGCAATCCTACGCTTCTCCTCTTCGATAGCAGCCTCTTTTTGGCGTAGCTCATCTCGTATTCTTTCGCGTTCCGCCTTGCGGGCCTCCGTCTCCGCAGTGTACTCCTCGTCAGTCTTAGCACCGCGCTTCTTCTCGGATCCAGCTGCCTCTTCGCCAATCTCAGCCGCGCGAATCGCCCGGATACTCTCTTCTATCGTGTTGACGTCGATTAGCTGGCCGATGACATCCTCGGATTGTTGGTAGACACCCGATCGCTCCAGGGCGCCATCAATCAGAGCAGCAGCCTTGCGTCTGTCGAGAGTGAGGAGCTGCTGGGGGTTGCGCTCGACTTCTTGCTCGGCGACTTCGAGGATGGACTTGGTAACCTGGGCTTCGTAATCCTATCACCGTGTGAGCTGAGGAGAAATGTGCCATGTGCATCGCGAGAGACATACGCTAGCCTTGAACTTATCCCAGACTTGCTTGCGAATGGAATCGTAGGCGCCTTCCTTTTTGAAGGCGCGCACGAGGGAGTCGATGGCCCCCCTTGTCGCGGACGGTAGAGGAAGCTCGGAGGCCTTGAATTTTCGTGGTGTGGCCGTCATATTCGTTTCAGTAGAGTCGCCTAGGGGTTTCCCCGCTGCGGCAGCCATGTTGGGCTGATTGACGCTCAGCGCGAGAGGCCGCTGAAGTGTCGTCGCCGCAGCACTGGGGATTCTTTCCACGTCGCTGGTTGGCTCAAGATGGAAACGGATGGATTTATATCATAGTTGAGCAATGGGCGTAGAAGTTAAGGGAGGAGACAACCAAAAAACCCCTGTGAAGGTCTGGGTAACGTGGTTTTGGAGGGTTGAGGTGTGTGGTTTACTAAGTTTGACTATGAAGGTGCAACAGAAACGCGATGCCTCAGCAAACGCCAACTCACGTGATCCATATACACAGGCACCTTGGACATTTCATACCAGCCAGCGCAACATCGGTGTAGGAAGATACATTTCTGGATGCTATCAAGTATTGGAATTTCTCTAGTGAGTAGCTGATTGAGCTTACATGTTACATCTTAACCGCAGATGGTATAAACTGTGCGGTACGCTGCTTGCAAGTTTGGCCATCGCTAACACAAATACTATTTTAGCGACTCGTCGGTTCAACACAAGCCTGTCTGTCGCTGGGAGACACTGAGAGTAGAAATATACATTATAAAAGGCTATGCTGTACACTAAGTGGTAATACAGTAAGTTAGCTGGATATCAAACCGTCCCGATCATCAAGGTCGTAGCCTGTAGAGGAGAGATCCCAAGCCGTAACGCCATGCCAGAGAAATGCACCGCTCCAACCGCAATACATCATGCTCTAGATCCTCTCCTTAGAACTCCCCCTCTCCACCGTTTCCAACGATACTGGCGACCCATAGGCCGGTTAAGCCCCACCAGCTCACCTTCCATCCCCTCCAAAGGCCATCCAAACCTTGGCCCTTTTTGTAGACAGGCAGAGATGTCTTGGCCTTGGCCTTTGCTTTCTTAACTGGTGCGGGCTTGGGTACGACTTCCCTCTGGCCCTCTTGCGAAGCAATGTGAGACATTGTACCCAAAACACCATTATATCGCCCAATGGGTACTATCGTCTCCAGGTTCTGCTCCTTTCCTCCTCCTAACGCTTGAATGTAATCTTTACTCGAGAGCACTGCCATGTGCCCACGACGCAGGACTGTCTCCAGCGGCAGCTTCACAAATATGGCGGCAGATGAAGCGCAGAACTTGGCAATCGAAAAGGTCATGGGTGATACCTGGCTATCGATCATGAAGCGCGTGCGCAGGACGAGAGGAGTCGACAGCTTAAGGACCGGGTGGATGAGCGAATGTAGGACCGTGGGAATGAAGACCGCCGATGAGCAGATGTAGGAGGGGAGAGATCGCAAAACTGCTAGCGTCCTGCGTTGTCCTCCAGAAGCTGGCGTCATGATGAGTCTGATCAGGGTCAGCGTTGATTTAAATGACTGGATTTTATTATTTCGTACCTAGTGCGGACCAGATCCAGAGGCGACAGGAGGACGCCAGTTGCCACAGCAGCCGAAGCGGCAACGAAGAGGGAAGCCCATGGGTACGGGGATGCAATGTCCACCAGCCTGTCAATGTCCTCCTTAACTCCCAGGTCGGGGACGTTGAAGATGGCACTCAGGAAGCTTCGGGACCAGTTCTCGAGTAGTGACTGAAGAACCGTGTATAGAAATGTTGCATTGGACCCCTTCCAAACTCCCCAGGCCCCCTCCTTCTGCCAGAGCGCTGAGATCACGTTGGTCACAGAATCAGACTGGCGAATGTTGAGGAAATGTACTGGTAAGGCGGACTTTTTCGAGGACCGCGGTGACTGTGTCGGTGAATCATCTCGCAGCCCATTTCGGTTGCGCGAGTGGAGAGGGGTGGGCGTATCGGGCACGTTCGATGTGAAGTAAGCGGGCTCGTCGCCTTCAGAGTCGGAGTCCGGAAACTATGTGGTGTTAGTAGAGGAGTAAAGAAACCCGGATGCATCTTCCTACATCATAGATTGAACCTCCATATGTCGAAGTTTTCTTCTTGAGCATCTCCGGCTCCACCGGCGAAGAAAGCGCAGCACTCTCATCCTGATCCCGAACTTGAAGAATCACCTTAGCGACCTCGAAAGGTTGCGCCATCAAAACCGATGTGTACTTCCATATCAGCTCGTCCAGCAACTCCTTGATGTTTTGCACCACCGATGGGGTGTCGTCACCCAGGTAGGTGTTGTAGTCGAGATCCGTCAGCACATCGCGTGCCTTGGACGCGTATCTAGAGCTAGTCGCATTGCCCCCGCCAGAAAAGGGACTCGGGCTTGGAGTCGAAGCTGGTCCGGCACGCTCGCCTATGGTGGGCGGTATATAGTACGGCCTCAGGGGGTTGACCCCCTCTCTGTGCGTCGACATGATGGGCACGAAAGATGGGGAAGCATCTGAAGATGGAGAGCGACGACGGCTAGTCTACTCTTCGGGATGATGAAATTGAACCTTGGAAATCATGCACGATCAACTGGCCGAGAGCTTAGTGTGGAGACGGAGGCGAGTGAATTTGCCGATAGATAACCGGCCTTATCGGAGCTACTTTTTCTTTCCAGCGCGCATCAACTCGGATCTGCGAGCAAAGAGCGACGACTGCGCGCGACCCATTCTACGGGCAATTCTGGGATATTTTCTCTGTCCAATTATACCACTACTCTTGGGAATCCTCCGGAGTTATCTTCGTTACCTTGTAGCGCCGTGCAAACGCAACATACCAACTGCATCTCCCTTGCCACATAAACCAGATGTCGACCTCCAAAGCCTTTGCGAGAAGCCTGGCCAGGCTCTCATCTACGCCGAGCCGACGAATCCAGACGATACACACTCGAGCAAGCGCCACTGCGCCCCTTGCTCAGCTGCCAACAACATGCCGATCTAGGATTGCGCCCTTTGCGATTCCCCGCGCCTTGATTCCGACATCCCGAACCTTCTCCACCACGGCTCCCCGCAAACATGGACACATCAAGACGCCTAAGCCCGGTGAAGAGTGAGTTGTGTCTTTTGACCCTTAAGGAATGACATTGCTGACCATAAATAGGCTATACGTGACATTCATCGACAAGGATGGCGAGGAGTACAAGTTTGCCGTCAACGAGGGTGACAACCTCCTCGACATTGCACAAGCCAACGATCTCGAGATGGAGGGCGCATGCGGTGGGTCATGTGCCTGCTCGACTTGCCACGTTATCGTGGCAGATGAGGACTATTACGACAAGATGCCGGAGCCTGAGGACGACGAGAACGACATGCTGGACCTGGCGTTCGGGCTGACCGAGACGAGTCGGCTGGGATGCCAGGTCAAGATGACCAAGGACCTGGACGGCCTCGTGGTCAAGTTGCCGTCTATGACGAGGAATTTGCAGGCTAGCGATTTCAGCAGTTAGCGAGTTGAGGGGACAGATGAGCCCTCCCACTGTACAGTAATTGTAAATAGAACGGCGGCGCGGCTTGCAAGAAAAAGGTGTAATGTGGGTATCTTTACCAATATTCACCATACGGCGTCAATAATGATCAGACTTTCTCCCTTCCGATATATACAAATGGCATGCTACGCTTCTTCCAGAGCAGTCTTCTTCAAACCTCCGCCACCCGATGCAATCAGATCCAAGAACCCCTTCTTTGTCAGCTCATTCACCTTCTCCTCCCGGCGATTCATCCCGATGACTCCAGCCTTCCTCGTACCCTTCTCGGCATCCGTCGCCGCGACCTGTGCCGCCCTAACAGCGTTGAACAGCTTCACGACACCCCTCTGCGCCAACTTGCGCAGCCGCCTCTCCGTCTCCATGATCTCGGCTGTCGACGCCTCGAACTCCCCCGTCTTCTCGTCGCGCGTCGCCACCAGCACGTCCTTCACGCGGCCCTTCTCGGACGCGCGTCGCTTCTGCTCGCGCAGCTGCCTCCGGGCCTTGGCATCGAGCGCGGTGTCCAGGATGTCCCTCGAGGCTTCTTGTGCCTCTGTGCTGCGGGAGAGGACCGGGTCGGCGCGTTTTGAGGATGATAGCTTTGTGGACAGAATTTTGGACAGCGATGTTGCGAATGCAGTGTTGTCTCTCTTCTTTGACTTGGCATGTTGTTTGGCGGACTTGGAATCGCCCTCGTCGTCTGTGTTGGCATCTGAATCTTCGTCCTCATCGCTAGAACCATCGTCTGATTCGTCTTCCGGTGCCGGCTCCTGTGCGTTCTTTGACGTCACGGTCGCTTTCTCCTTAGGAGCAGGGGCCTCATCCTCCGAACTTGATGATTGTTCTTCCGAGCCAGCGGCGTCGTCGACTTGTACGTTGTGGATGTCGTCGTCCGAGTCGAGCAGGTTCACGGCATCGAATTCGCCCTCCTCGGAATCGCTCTTGTACTCCTGCTTCCTCTTTTGCTTCTTCAACGGGCGCTGCACCCTGCCCTCGCTGGAGCGTTTCTTGCTGTGGACGGGCATGGTTGTTGTTGTTCAATGGCTGTTATGCCTGAAATTGCAGTGTGAAGTGGGCGGGCGACTTGGGACGAACAAAAAGTTTCGAGAATTTTGCCAGGCAAATTCCCAGTCTGGAGGGGCCTGCGCGAAGGCGGTGTCGCCCAGCTAAAGTGGGGCCAACTTGCGCTGTCCAACTTTCAACCCTAACCCTTGAAATCCCGGAACTGTCAACCCATCATCGCAACCATCATTCTCATAAACGGATCATATTGCATTTTTCTATGGAACTTCCTCTCAGATAGCCTTGACGCGACGCTCAAAGCGTGGAATTTCCTTGGTGAACTTCTTGGGCTCATCACGAGCACCGTCCTTCCAGTACTCGTACTCGATCCACGCGTTCTCGGGCATCTGCTCCTCCATGGCAGCCATCCACTGGCCAAGCTCAGGGCTCAGCGGGATAACTCCCGTCTCGAGCACATACTGGTCCCAGAGCTTTATTAGGGCCTGCATCCGCTCAGGCTCCGCCTCAGCCAGGTCGTGAATCTCGCCCGGATCCTTGGCTAAGTTGTACAGCTGCCACTTCTCGGGGCCCTTGGGCTTGGGGATGAAGACGATCTTCCAGTCGCCTTTTCGCACTGCCGCGCGGCCGCATGTCTCCCACCCGTTGATAAAGTCTTCCTCGTGGATACGCGACTCTTTGCTTGTCAGGTAGGGAACCATGGACTTGCCACGCATGTCGACGACCTCGCGGCCCTGGTAGGTCGGCGCCGGGTGCTTGACGCCTGCCATGTCCAGAATCGTGGGAGCAAGGTCCATGACCGTCGAGAATTGATGCGTGATGCTGTTGCGCTCAAGCTTCTCGTCAAAGAAGCCGACGGGTGGCTTGACCAGGAAGGGCACCCGGACGCCGCCCTCAGTCGTGTACGCCTTATACAATCGGCTCGGGGCGGTGGCAGCCTGCGCCCACCTGGGTCCATACCAGATGAACGAGTTCCCGTTTCCGAGGTTGTCGATGTGGTTGTTGTAGTACTTCTTGAGGTGCTGTATCATGTTGCCCTGAACGATGGGGTACGTCTCGTACGCAGCTCCCTCTGCGCCATTGTCGGAAAGGAAGCACACGAAGGTGTTGTCGAGCTCGCCCGTCTGCTCGAGATAGTCGACAACATTGCCGACGTTGGCGTCAATGCACTCGACCATGCCGGCAAACACTTCCATGGCCCGGCTTGAGTTGCGCTTCTCCTCATCGCTCATCTCGCTCCACTCCTTGACCTCCTCGGCGGACACTGGCGCGGGCTCAACACCCTTGTCGATCATGCCCAGATCCTTGAGACGCTGGAGTCGCTTGAGGCGGAGGGCGTCGGGGCCGTCATCATAGACGCCGCGATACTTGCGAATGTACTCCTGGGGAGCTTGTAGAGGCCAGTGGGGGGCTGTGAAGGGCAGGTAGGCGAAGAAGGGACGCTCATCTCCACCCTCCTTGCGCTCCTTCAGGTACTGGAGCATCTTGTCACCATAGCCGTCGGACGAGTACCAGTCATCGGGCAGCTTACGGACGTACTCGCCGTCCTCACTGTGCAGCGCGATGACACTCATGGTCAGAAACTCAGGCCCCTGCTCGCCGGCCTCGAGCTGCGGCTCATAGGCGTAGTGGTTGCTGCAGGCGGGCAAGTGGGCAAGACTGCGTTCAAACCCTCGAGCCTTGGGGCTACGCTCTGGAGTCAGACCCAGATGCCACTTGCCAGCCATGAGGGTCTGGTAGCCAGCATCACGGAGGATCTCAGGAAGTGCTACAACGCGCTCGTTGAGATAGCCCTCGTAACCAGGCATACCTCGCTGCACATTGGTGGACATCTTGCCGCTGGGGTCATTCTGGCCAGAGATGTTGGTCCATTCAATGAGGTTCCCCAGCCCAGCAATGTGATGGTCGGTGCCGGTCATGATCATGGCGCGGGACGGGGAGCAAGCGGCAGCAGCGTGGAAGTCGGTAAAGCGGATTCCATTGCCAGCCAGCTTGTCGAGGTTGGGCGTGTTGATCTCGCCACCGAAGCAACCAATATCCGAGAAGCCCAGATCATCGGCCACGACGACGAGGAAGTTGGGCTGCTTGGAGGGTGCCATGATGAATGATGTCTCGGCTCTCGAGTCTTGACTCTGCCCAATATGGTCCCGGTATGAAGGTGAACCTGTGGGCTATAGACCAAAGAATGAGAAGGAGGAGAAGAGGGAGATCAAAGAGAGCGACACCGGAAGATAATCCCCTGAGGGGTCCTTCTTCTCCAAGTCCTCATCTCCAATTTTCGAAGTCATCAAGCCGTCTCGACCATGTCGTGTAAGTACCCAAAGAGGCATCTTGGCCGATGCCCGAGAAGTCTCCCGCACACTAACCCGAGTGCGGGGCCGAAGCCGACTTCCGAGCATCTCAGAGTGACAGAGCCCCTCTTGTAACTCTTGCCCCTCTCTGGATCCTGGATCCTGTTCTGCCATTGACAGTTTGGTCGCTGTAACTTGGCGGATTGCATTCGTTCCACAAGCCTGGTAGGCCCTAGAAGTCGTCGGCTGACCATGCGATGTAACCGGGTCTACCCCAGGATTCCCAGATTCAATCTCAGGCCCCAGGAGCTTTCTTCAGAAGCTGTTGACAAAACATTAGGGGACTTGGCGGAAAGGTCTAACACTCGGTGGATAGCTAGCTTCATGCAAAAGCTCCAAATCTCAACCAACAAGGCCGATGATCCGGAAGTGGGTGACTACATGTACCTAATCTGACAACACCGATCGAATGACGGCATCACAACGGTGCGATGATACAAGATTCAGGCTCCATGATAGGCTGATTGCCAGTCTACGAGAAATGGGGATTCGAGCAATGCTACAATCACGAATGTAGATCTCACCAGGCTCAATGTCGGTATCTGGGCCCTGGGACTTAGACAGCTGGGGTCTTGGTATAATTTAAGACATTCCAACATCCATCCGTTTGAGTGTCTCCGTTTCTAGCTTCACCAATGTCTCCAGTCCAATAACTCTTCACCCCACGCCTCGCCCATATCCATCGTCATCATGGGCAACGGCACCACCATGGGGCGCATCCGCGCCTACTGGCTTGGGTCAGTCGTCTGTATGGGCGGGTTTCTATTCGGATACGATAGCGGCATGTAAGCCTTGGTTCCTTTACAACGTCGCAGGCCCGTGGCTAGCTCTCTCTAACCAATGCCATGGCCATGTAGTGTCGGCGGTGTCTTGACAATGGCCTCGTTTGAGCGCGACTATGGCTACAGCAAGGCCAACGGAACACGAACCAATTCGCTATCTGTTGGCCTACAGCAGCTTGGTGCTTTTGTTGGCTGCTTCCTGGCCTGGCCCATCACGGCCAAGCTGGGTCGCAAGAAGCCTCTCATGATCTTCTCGCTCGTCTTCTGCATCGGTGCCGCCATCCAGACCATCAACACCGGTTCATTACCTGCCTTCTATGTCGCTCGTGTTATTGCGGGTCTGGGGCTAGGTTCGTCAACAGTTGTTACGCCAATGTTCAACAGCGAGATGACGCCCAAGGAGCTCCGTGGGCAGATCGGGTCCTTTTTCCAGCTATTCTTCACCATTGTAAGCCATGGCAGTTCAGAAGACACGCTTTCTGGCTTCCGCTCATGAGGACTTTTAACAGGGAATCTTCACATCGTACTGGGTAGACTATGGTGTTGTCCACATACCGAACGAGCCCACGATGCAGTGGCAGATCCCCATCGGACTACAAATGGCACCCGCTGCACTGCTCTTTCTCGGGACACTGACTCTCAAGGAGAGCACTCGGTGGCTCACCAAGCAGGGCCGTCACGAAGAGGCCTGGGAGAGCCTCAAGTGGATTCGCGCCGACGACTCCCAGGTCGTGGCTGACGAGATGGAGGAAATCCGCCAGGGGGTCGAGGCAGAGCTCCAGGAGACAGAGGGTTTCCGCTTGAAAGGTATGCCCTGGACCACGTCTTCGACACCACCGCGTACAACACTTTCTAACAGGCATGGGCAGAGCTTCTCGAAAAGGACAATTTCAAGCGTATCTTTGCAGCTTTCAGCATGATGATGGCCCAGCAAGCGACGGGGGCCACGGCGTTTGCCTACTTTGGGCCTCAGTACTTCTCGCTGTTGGTCGGCCCTGGGGACCAGAATCTGCTCCTGACAGCCATCTTCGGCGCCGTCAAGGTTGCTGCTTGCGGGACCTTTGTGGTGTTTCTGGCCGATCGCCTCCCTCGTCGCCAAGTCATGATCGGTGGCGCTGCATGTATGGCAGTCTGCCAGATCACCACCGCTGCCGTTGTCAAGCATAATCCTCCACCGACAGAGCCAGACTCGGGCGTCACATCTTCTGGTATGGCGACTGTGGCCTTGATTTACCTGTTTGTGATGATTTACAACCTGAGCTTCGGGCCATTGCCGTGGCCTTACATTTCCGAGTACGCTGTGCTCCCTCACTCCCTCACTCAGACAGAGCCATTGCTGATCATGTCATCGCAGGATCTTCCCAGCTCGCATCCGAGAGCCCGGCATTGCGACAGGCGTGGCCTCGCAGTGGCTCTTCAACTTCATCTTCTCCCTCACGACGCCCTACATGATGGAAAGCATGGGCTGGGGCACGTTCCTATTATGGGGCATATTCGATGCCGTCATTTCCATTGTCACCTTCTTGTTCCTCAAGGAGACCAAGGGCATGTCGCTCGAGGCCATTGCCCACCAGCGTTTCAAGAAGGGAGGGTCATCCGATCTCCCTATGAGCCCGAATAAGACTAACGAGGAGGAAACAGGTCTACGATGAGCAAGGTCCCGGTTCCCCAGAAAGGGAGTTACTGCTACAGTCACCTGAGAGGACGGCGCATTCCAGGAAGATTATTATACGTTAAGGCATATTCCCATGATGAATTAATTAGACGACTATTGCGATTGCCCTCGGCCATCGATGGTCAATATTCGATGTCCCAGCACGTGCGCCTGAAACCGAAAAATAGAACAGCCCAATACAAAAACTCCTATAACAATGCCCCCTGGCATCGAGAATAATCCCAGCCTCGGAGGAGATGCCCCCAAAACGAATTTAGAACGCTTTTGAACACTCCGTGCAAACAATTCCAATATTTGATGCACTGAATCGGATATTCAAAGAGTGGCCTAACTGGACGTGATCATAGACCACAGAGACGCCAAGGGGTTCTCGTTGTGCGGTAGACCAGCAGGAGCCACAACATTCGTGCTCCAACGCTCCAGGCCGTCGATAAAGAGGCGGTATTGAAGTACACTCTCTCCCTCGATATTCTCAATAGTGAAGGCTCCAAACTTGGAGCTTCCTCCGGGAATATACCTGGTAAAGGCTGTTAATGGTGGTTTCAAGATATGGGGATAGGCATAGTAGACTTACTTGAGCATCACATCCTCGTCATCCGTCTGCTTGTAAGTAGCGAATGGCGAGGCAAACTGGTTCAGCGGGCTCGTCGAGAACTCATAAGCGGCCGCCGATTCCGGCCATCGGGAATCCGGTGGCGGGGGGAACTTGGTCGCAGCGAATTCGTGGCGATCTCCCGAGAGTACGACAACAGTGGTCCCGCGAGCCCCGGCATCCCACATCGCCTCGAGGATCTTGGCTCTCTCGTCCAAGAACCCACCCCAGGTATCCTTGACGTTGACGGGCCAGTTCTTGGTGAAGGGCACGGACGAAGCCACAAACTTCCACTTGACTCCCTTGGGTTCAGGTTTGGCCAACCACGCCAGGAAGTCCTCCAGCTGCTCGGGACCTAGCATGGTCTTGTCGGGGTCATCGAAGGGCAGGCTGTTGCTCGATCGGTAGCTTCGGGTGTCCATCATGAAGAAGCTGGCTGGGCCCTGGACAAATTCAAACCACGTAGCGTCCGCACGGCGCTGGTGACTGGACCCTGCCCTGACTGCTTTGGGGGGGTTGAGCTCAGCCTGGTAGATGTTCCAGGGCTCAACAGCTGCACCATACACGCCAGTGGCACCGGAGGACCAGTCGTTGGAGATCTCATGGTCATCCAGAACATGGATCCAGCTCAGGTTCTGTGCAACAGGAGCCCAGTCAGGTGAAGCATAGACCTGTCGATATTGCATGCGGTACTCCTCCACTGACTTCCCAAAGCGCTCGGGCACATCGACGTAGATGAAGTCGCCAAGGAACAGCATGAACTGGGCTCCAAGTTCGGGAAGCTTGTCTGCAAGGTGACGCAGGCCAGGGATGGCCAGGGCGTGGTCCAATGGGTTGTAGGGGAAGCGTGGGAGGATGCAGGAAGTGGAGAGGAACGTGTATTTCCCATCGTTGTAATCTGGCATGTGGCCCGGCCTGGGGGGGGCTAGAAACTCGCCTGAGTGGTTGTTGGATGTCCGCCACTCATAGATTCGCTGCTTCGAATGGATGAGAGGCACCGTCACAGCACCAGTAAAGTCAGTCTCATTGGTAGTCCATCGCACACCTCCCACAGTCTGCCAAATGGTGTTGTCGAATGGTGGCTGAGCATCCTTGATATGAAGCTCCAGTGTGACAGGCATCTGAGCCTGATCAGGCTCGCGGATGAGAAACTTGGCCTCCGTAGGAGAGACGTAACCGAGGCGCACGAAAGAGAGGTCACTGGCAGGGTACAGAAGCCGTGCGCGAAATAACGCGTCCGCGGTCAGGGCAACGAAGGCGAGGTTGATGACGAATGTCCAGACTGACGGCCAAAACTGTCGGGGATTCGGAGCGCCCCAGAGAAGAATACTCCAGGGCTTGTCATCCTTGTATCCGAGGACTATTTCCTCTGTGATATCGACTTCGTCAACCACAACGCTCGGTTCGGACTCAACAGCTACACCCTCGTCGGTAAGCTGGGGCGACTCTGGCTCAACAACCGTCTCCTTCACGGTGGCGCCAGCATTGTCTTCGACCACCTCAAGGATCGGTCCCGCTTTGTACGTTGCCAAAAACGACGGAATATAAACAACGAATAGCGCGAAAGCAATGGAGGGGAAGTGTGCCTAGTTCGGGTCAGGTAAGACATGGCAATGGGGTTCTTCGGGTCTTCGGATCATACGGGAAACTGCAGGGGGCAATTAGTACATTTGAAAGTTAATTGGAATGCTGCGAAGAGAACTTGACCTACAAATCGGAAGAATATGATGGCGGATATCCTCAATGCGGTGGAGGACACCTTGGCCACGGTCCTATGGCCAGCCATGGCGGTTAGGGGGTATTCAGGAGGATCAACGCGGAGACGCGCGATGGGCGGTCGGGGCTTTCTCAGGCCAAAACAAAATCCTGTTCTAGAAAGAGGCTAGAATATATCGGAGAAACTGTGCTGCGCACGGTGATTCTGGTTCATTGCGTGAGGTTGCGGTGGGAAGTCACAGTGAAGCTGCGCAAGCTTGGTGGAGATGAGGTCACCCGAAGCTCAACGCGAACCGTGTCCAGTGTAATACAAGTGCTCGCACAGGCTGAGCTGCTGGAGCAAAGGCGTAGTGGCGTCGAATTGCAGGCGGGAAGCTGGACCGTGCACGCGCCACAGCCCTACGCCATGGACGCCGACGACTCCTCCCAGAATTCCACTTCCTTCTACTCTATTGTTGCAAAAACGCGACGCCGCTATTAAGCAGCCAGTATCCGTACCGGACTTTATATAGTACGACATCTGTACTACATATTACATACTACATGCGAGTACGAGTACCAAGTACGGTGTCACCACCAGCCCTCCTCGTACAGCCTACCAGGGCTACAAATGGCCCAAGCTCTGCAGATGCCCGTGTCTTTTGGTCGCTCGACGATGTTAAATCTCCAGGCCGTCTTGCCACGTCATTACTGTCCCCAGAACGGATATTCATGGGAGTACTCGGTGAGAGACCAGCACTCACCAGAACAACAGCAATAGCAGTCAGTCAGATCGCAGTATTACTAGTCGGTAGCCCAGGGAGGTAGGTGCCTTGCTCGCATCTTCAAGTCTTCCACCACCCATGACACAATTATTGTCACAGCGAGTGCTCGTCTTACGTACAACCACGGTCTTGGACTCTTCGTCCCATTGGCGCTATGACGCTTGTTGTGGAGACCAAGGGTTCGATCAACTCAGAAAAGTCATGGTAGGATTCGAGGTGGGTGGCTGGCGATTGCGTATGACAATAGCATTTACTGGGTAAATCCATCTAATAGCTGCAGTTGTCCAACAACATCGACAAGCGACTTCTCAGAAGCTCTCAGAAGGATTCGAGTCCATGTCTGGACAAGGTCCCACTTCGACAGGCCCTCACACTCCCAAATCCTTCTCTGAAAAGCATTGCGAAGTCCACCAACCTTGGACCCCACATTGACGGAGTTGCGAAGCCGCCAACGGTTCAACAACTCCTGCCAAGCGTCGGTAGTTCTTTCTGTACTATGAGTACCATGTACGGCACAGCACAGATGCACAAGCTGTCGCACATCTTCTTCAGCAAGATGACATCCCACACTCATGCCCGCTACTTCCGACTTCCCACGCTGATGCTGATGGGATCCATGAATTGCTGGTTGTGGTAATGATGCCGACCCTTGCATTATCGTCGGTAGGAGCCACATGGTGGAAGCAAGTAATGTCCCTGGTGGTTTCGTCCACCCATCATTTCCCACATTGCCCTTAGAGCTCGCTCGTAGACCCTATGTCTCAGATTCGGCACGAAAGATCGGGTCAAGCCCATGTATTTCCACCATAAGTCATATGATGTGCAGCCAACCGTCCCAAGGATCTCTCGACTCCCCCAGTCACCTTGGCACGTCATAAAACCTCCCAATTCTGGTTCCAAGATTAGCATACGGAGCAGTATTGCCATATTCGATCTTGTCCCTGTCCTACCTGAGCAGTACTCTAATCTACATAGATGGGCTCCTCCTCGCTGCTGATGCTCTAGGGAACTGACTGCTACACGTAACATTCTTCCCCACGAAGCTGTGTTACGTCTCGCTCGCTCTGTACAGCCTTACTCGTCGACCTGTGGGCCATCATGAGCCTCTACCCACCTGCTGTTGTGATACCCATCTACTCCATCTTCACCGGGGTTGCTATCACTCTTACTGGCCTGCGGTTCTGGGCGCGGACCTCCTACACCAAGTCACGACTTGGGACGGACGACTGGCTCATCGCCGTGGGAGTGCTTATTGGGGCCGCCTGTTGCGGAATCCAGCTATGGAATTCGCTTAAGGGAACTGGTGGCGAGGCCGTATCTCCCGAGGATGCAGAGGAGAAAGCAATAGTTTCCAAAAAGGTCGACTTTACCATGGTCCTGATTGAAAAGCCGGCTTTTGGTGCCATCAAACTCTCCCTGCTCTTCTTCTACAAGCGTATATTCGGACCCTGGTCCAGCTTCAAGAGGATCAACACCATCTTCATTTGGATTGTCAGTCTCTGGACGTTTTCCTTCATCGTCGCCGATGTCACTCTTTGCGGCACCCACCTTGGCGATGAGTTCAAGCTAGATCAATCGGACGCCCGAGAGCACTGTGGGAATAAGGGGCTGTTGCTGCTCATGTTCGCCATCACAAGCCTGATCACCGACTTGCTCGTCCTCAGCCTTCCTTTCTTCTTCATCAATAGACTGCAGATGGCGCCACAGAAAAAGTGGGCAGCTGGCATGGTGTTCCTGTTGGGCTTTATGTAAGTTTGTTCAACCATGGTCGCTCACTATACCAAGCCAACTGACATGTACTTGTGCAGATCGACTGGCGCGAGCTTGTTGCGAACCATCTTTCTCTGCATTGCCTACCCCTTAGGAAGGATGAGCTGGGGTTACAAGCCACCGCCTGACCAGGAGGAGCCGCTCATTCTGCAAGTATTCAACCCGACGTTCTGGGTCATGGTCGAGATGGGCCTAGGGTCATGGGCCGCAAATCTGCCCCCTCTTGGGCCCTTGCTTGGGGCCATGGGCTTTAAGGACGCGGTCGGTAGAGCGTACAAGAAGGTCTCGTACATCTCCTCGTCATGGGGAGCCTCCCGGTCTACTCAGCCAACGGCGGCAACTGCAGACCCCGAGCTGGCTTATCAGGGAAGTGAGTCTTCGCTCGTGGACCGCAAGCGACCACTTCCATTGGAGTGATGGCAGCGGCGGATGTGTTTTGATTTTTCTTGGGAAGAGATACCACTAGAAGGCGTTGATGGCGCATTTCGGTATGGCATAGCGGAGGGGGTAATTAGTTGAACAGCGGGTCACTCATATAAACCTTGAAACCTGGTTTGGCCCGGAAGAAATTTAGAAATACTTAAGCTCGAAATGAGAAACAATTCAATCACAGCCAGAACAGCCAGATGATTGTGATGTTGAAATCGCGGATGCTGCAAGATGGAAGCTCCCTGTGGGGCATACCAAGATGTGGCTGGTATTCCTGCTGTGGCTGTTACCTCAGGAGAGCTCTCGGATCGGGGCTACGAGATTCCGGCTCCAATGCCCATCGTGGCCCCTTGACCCCAAACTGGGCCAGTCTGTCCTGATGAGCTGTGTGTCCCTGCACGCGACAACCTCACGCCGCCCGCCGCCACCATGAGACTGCCCACGCTGCTAGCCGGGCTTATTGCCTTTCTCATCACCAATGTTGCCGCCACGGCATTGACGTACAACCTGCAGGCTCACGAGAAGGCCTGCTTCTACGCCCAGACTAAGAACGACAACGAGAAGGTGGCCTTTTACTTTGCCGTGGGTCCCCTGCCAACTTCAGTCTTCTTCTGATGCTTCAGTCTGGCTGACAGCCCCTTGCAGGTTCAATCCGGTGGCGCGTTCGATGTCGATTACATTGTGGAGGGTCCGAATGGCAAGATCATTCTGAGCGGCGAGAAGGAGCGCCAGGGCGACTTCGTCTTCACGGCGCAGACGCCTGGCGAGTACTCATTCTGCTTCAACAATGAGATGAGCACTTTCACCGACAAGTTCATCGACTTTGAGATTTCGGTGCGTTCTGCCTACGGGCGAGAGTTACGACATGGGGCTGCTATGACTGACAATGCGATGCCCACAGGTCGAGAACGAGTCGCGAGCCCAGCTGCCATCCAAGCAGGGGACCTCTCCAGAGCAGACGTCCGATCTTGAGGAGTCCATCTTCAAGATCTCCGGGAAGCTGTCTACCATGTCGCGAAACCAGAAGTACTTCCGGACCCGCGAGAACCGGAACTTCAGCACCGTCCAGAGCACCGAGAAGCGCATCGTGCGGTTCAGTATGATCCAGATCGCCCTTATTATTTGCATGGGGGCGCTGCAGGTCTTTGTTGTCAGGTTCTTCTTCCAGGTTAGTGTGCCTCACTCTCGCCCACTTGAGTTCTGGGACGGATCTTGTACTAACGGGGTGCTCAGGGCGCTCGCAAAGGATACGTGTAAACGAGGATATTTTGTGCGGATTCTATGTTTTACGAGGCGCAGGGTCAAAACAAAAGAGGTTGATATTGGGCATGCGGCATGGATTTTGTACGGAAGCATGGTCTTAGCGAGGCCACGCGATGTAGACTGCAGAGGATGGTTTTGTTGGCCGATTGAGCAAGAACAAGTGAATAAACATCAAATAGGACTTCAATATTGCCTACATTTTGACCTAAACTTGAGATTTGAGCAGATTATCCAGCGCAAGTTATCTGAATCAGTCATTTCAGCGAGGGGGAACTGGTTTATAGAGCAAGCTGGTCAAGCTAAGGTCCATGTTTAAACTATGCTGTCATGCAAGGCTACCTAGCAGTGGTGGGTGGAGTGGCTGATTCAACACACCCAGCCACAGTGGCGGGCGCAACCTGAAATTCTACAGATGCCTTGGCCAGGCTTGACCTCCCAGATTTCTTGACCAAGCATCGTTTCGTCCACCCAACTCACAACAACACCACAAGATGACGTCGATTGCCGCATCGCTGCAGGCGTCGCTGCCGAAGCCCAAATACACCGGCGAGGATGAGGAGGCGCCGCGTCACACGCAGCAGCGCGGGCCGCGCATCGTAGGGGCCGGGCAGATTGACGAGACACAGGTCGTGCTGAAGCGATCAGGCCCCCCTCCGTACGGGCAGCGATCCGGATGGCGTCCCCGCGCGCAGGAGGACTTTGGTGATGGAGGCGCGTTTCCCGAGGTACCCGTGGCCCAGTACCCGCTCGACATGGGCAAGAAGGGCGAGACGACGAGCAACGCGTTGGCGATCCAGGTCGATGCGGAGGGCAAGGTCAAATACGACGCCATTGCCAGGCAGGGCCACAGCGAGAGCCGAATTGTTCACACATCATTCAAAGACCTGATCCCGCTCCGGCAGCGTGCCGACGCCGGCGAGATCGATCTGACGCGACCGGACAAGGAGGCCGTTGCGGCCACGACGGAGAAGACGAAGAATGCGCTCGCAGCGCTAGTCAGCGGCGCTGTCGCCGCACAGAAGCCGAAGAATGTCAACATCGGGAACCGAAAAGACCCTACCTTTGTACGATACACACCCGCGAACCAGATGGGCGACAACTCGAAGAAGCAGGATCGAATCATGAAGATTGTTGAGCGGCAAAAGGACCCCATGGAGCCGCCCAAGTTCAAGCACAAGAAGATCCCCCGTGGGCCGCCATCGCCTCCTCCGCCCGTCATGCACTCGCCTCCTCGAAAACTCACAGCCGAAGACCAGGAGATGTGGAAGATTCCTCCTCCGATCTCAAACTGGAAGAACCCCAAGGGTTTCACAATCGCCCTGGACAAGCGGTTGGCAGCCGACGGGAGGGGCTTGCAGGACGTGGCTATCAGCGACAAGCATGCCCAGTTTGCCGAGGCTGTCAAGATGGCTGAACGCCATGCCCGTGAGGAGGTCCAGCAGAGAGCCAAGATGCAGCAGAGACTGGCCGAGAAGGAGAAGATGCAAAAGGAGGAGAACCTACGGAATCTGGCACAGCAAGCTCGGGCGGAACGTTCTGCCGCGGGACGCAAACGACGGGATTCGGTGGATTCGAGAGACTCACGAGACTCACGAGATTCCAGATCACGGTCGAGGAGCTACAGCTACTCCGACTCTGGCGCGTCCGATAGCGAGGACTCGGAGGTTCGGGAACGCGAGAAGGCGAGAAAGGAGAAGCTACGAGAGGAAGAGAGGAAGCTGAGGCAGAACCGCATGGGCGCCGAGCGTAGGATGCAAGTCATGGCCCGAGAACAGAACCGTGACATTTCTGAAAAGATTGCTCTGGGCCTGGCAAAACCGACACAATCTAAGGAGACCATGTACGACTCCCGGTTATTCAACCAGTCTAGTGGTTTCAACAGCGGTTTCAACGAGGACAATCCTTACGACAAGCCTCTGTTTGCTGCGCAGGATGCCATCAGCAGCATTTACCGACCGCGTGCGAACATGGATGACGATGATGACCCTGAAGCTGGCGACAAGGAAATGGCCAAGATTCAGAAAACCAGTCGCTTTGGAGAGGCTCTAGGCAAGGGTACCTTCAAAGGATCTGGCGAAGTTGAGGTAGGCCCTCCCCTATTCTATTTCCGATTTGCAATTTTCTAACCAATTACTCTCAGGCTCGTGAAGGACCGGTTCAATTCGAGAAGGATGCAACAGATCCATTTAATGTGGACAAGTTCCTGTCAGAAGTCGAGCAGTCCACTTCCTCCAAACGAGGATATGGATTGCAGGAGGAAGGGAGTAGCAGACAATCAAAGCGCGCAAGGGTGGAAGAAGATGACGATTAGGTAGACTCGGCTCCATTACATCTTCATATGGATTGCCGCAGCGACTGATGAGATGCAGTGTCGCAATAATATTGAGCTACCAATATGATATGCCCATCATACCTGCTACAAGACGAGAGTGTGAATTAGCATTTACGAGTGAATTCGACATTTAAGCCGTCCGCGGGACAAGTATCAGACTCGTAGCCGAGCCGTCTTCTCATACATGGAAACATAATGGCAGCGACATGAGCATGCATGTTACCTATGCTCCCGCATGCTGAAGCTCGGAACCAGGGACCGAAGGCCAAAGCAGGCCCTTGGACACGGTTGGACATCATCAAGGATATGGGGCCAGTTACGTTTAATGAATATCCCTATTATCTTGGTCTCAGATCCTACCCTGCTATTGAGGAGGCCGCAAGGAGGGTTCGCTCCTCTTTCAACCGAACCCCGAGCCGGGTTCTGCATGTCGACCAGGGGCTTTGCCAGAACTGATAATACTGGCTAAATCGAGATATCCCCACGGGGTAAGACGGCCAGCGATGCCTCCCAATCGATGATGAGTTTCACCGACAACGACCCCAAAGTTCCGCGATTCAACAGCTCGCCTTTGATCCACATATAAAGAATGGCACCTCTCAGGGTACCTGCAATGGCTGATGGACCCAGGGTTCTTACATCTCCTGATACAGATGAACACCGATGATGAGGTTCCCGACATTCCCAACAGCAGCGCTCCTCCTATGGGCGTTTCAGGCACCGAATGGGGTGCTGGCAAAGCTGGAGGCCAACGAGACGGACACGCAGTTTATTCTCGCCAACGATCGATTCCACACAGCCATTGATAAGAGCCAAGGGTTCGTCACAGAGCTCACCCTTGACGGGGAAAACCTCCTCGGCACCCTCGACGGCAGTGTAGGCAGAGGTCCCTACCTGGACTGCTACTGCACACCCTCCGGCTTCTGGACACCTGGGAAGGAATCGCCAACTTACGAGCTCTACTCTGGGACCGATTCCACGGGGACAGACTATGGCGGCATCAAAATGTCCGACACATACCCCGAGACAGGACAGGTGCTCGAGCAGTACTGGTTCCTCCGGGATGGCGAGACTGGCCTGCACACCTTCAGCCGAGTTGCCTACTACAACGAGTCAGCGCCTTTCCTGCGCAACCTCCAGGAGCTGCGCACAATGTTCCGCCCGAACACGGATATGTGGACGCATCTCCTGACCAACAGGGGCCACTACGCACCCCTTCCCGACTCGACCGCCAATGACGACTGGGTCACGGTGCAGGACGCGACGTGGTACCTGGGTAACACGCCCGACGATCCATACGTGGAGCAGTCGTCCGACTACTTTACCAAGTACACGTTTGCGGACTCGTGGAGGGACATCACGGCGTACGGGCTGTAAGTGTGTGTTCAGGTACCTAGGAGGGCATCAGCTGACTGGGGGACAGATATGCCGATGGCTCTCGCACACCCGACGGGTCGACGTACGGGGCGTGGGTGGTCATGAACACCAAGGATACGTACTTTGGCGGGCCAACGCACTCTGACCTTACTGTAGATGGTATCCTGTACAACTACATCAGCTCCAACCACCATGGCGACCAGACGGTGAGAATGTGTCGGCTGCCATGTAGCTAGGAGTGAAGCTGATTGATGGCAGCCAAATATTACACATGGCTTCGACCGCACTTTCGGACCGGTATGTCGATGAATACGGGGAGTTGTGTCAATCGTACTAACTTCATCCACAGACCTTCCACTACTTCAACAGCTTTCCCCCAGAGACGGACATCCTAACGCTCCAGGAAGACGCGGCTCAGTATGCAGACCCCGAGTGGAACACCGAGTTCTACGACTCCATCGCCAAGCACGTTCCCAACTATGCCCTGTCTTCAGAGCGCACGACATTCAAGCTCCACGTCGACCTTCCCAAGGGTGCCAAGAGGGTCCTGGCCGTCCTCTCACAGAATGGTGTCGACTTCCAAGACAACGTCCTCGATCCCACGGCGTACCAGTACTGGGGCGACGTGGACGAGGACGGTGACGCCACCATCCCCATGGTCAGGGCGGGAACATACCGCCTGACCGTCTACGCAGACGGCATCTTTGGCCAGTACATCAAGGACAACATCAAAATCGTCCCCAGCCGCAAGGGGCATGCCAGCCACAGGACCCAGGCTCGCTGGCGCGAAGAGACACAGGGGAACGAGATCTGGCGCATCGGAACACCCGACCGCTCATGCGGCGAGTACCGCCACGGCCACGCACCCGACACGGAGCACGCGCTGCAGCCAGCGCAGTACCGCATCTACTGGGGCAACTACGACTTCCCCACCGATTTCCCCGACGGCGTGCGGTTCAAGGTCGGCGAGAGCGACGAGGCGACCGACTGGAACTACGTGCACTGGAGTGTCTTTGGCGGCAAGGCCAACTACAACCGCCCGGAGCCGTACGTGGGCGAGGGCGACGTCAACAACTGGACCGTGGCGTTTGATCTCGAGCAGGCACAGGTGGAGCGTAAGAAGAAGGCCACCCTGACGGTGCAGCTGGCCGGGGCCAAGACAGCGGCGGGAAACACGGATGTGTACAATGCGTCGGAGCCGCACGCTGACCTCCACTACACGGTCAACGTCAACGGCAAGGACCTGGAGCCGTGGATAATCCCGTGGGTTTCTTCCACCATCAAGTCTGAACCTCCGCCAAGAGCTAACTTCGAGCACAGGTGGAACCAGAGCAGCTCGTGCGGCGTCCGGTCAGGGGCCATTTGCTACGGCATGAGCCACAAGTTCAGCTTCCACCCGGGGCTGCTCAGAGAGGGCGAGAACGAGCTTGTGCTGAGTTTGCCGTACAATGCGACCAACTACGAGCCGGCGCAGCTGGCAGAGACGGTGTACGTCCAGTACGATGCGCTCCGATTCGAGATTGCTTAGAGCACAGTGCATGGATGGCCTATCTTCATAGTCATTATTACGCAGTTTGGGCTGTAGTATTGGCTAGTCAACAGATATATTTTCTAAAGAAACGGTCTAGTCGAAGGCATGAGTGGGAACGTTCTAGTTGGATACGTGATACACCTCTGTTCCACCCATCGTGTATCACACAGAGGCTCACCTAGGAGATGTGGTAGGCCCCTGGCACTCGATGTGCCGTTTAGTGATCATTGTGGCCATGGTACATCCATCAAAATCAATTCATATTGGGAGCTATCCATTGTTGATAGTAACGGCTTCAGGCTTTAGGAGTCTTGCGGGAGAGATGTGCCTCGATCACAGATCTCCTGAACTATTTTTATTGGAAATTTAGAATTTCAGATAACCCCATATGACGAGATTTACGACAGCAAAGCGGCATCTTACCTCTTTCATTGTCGTTTCTGCCTGCGAGTTCAAGTACATATATGCATCACCAGCAGCTGTACGTACACACATGGAGCTACCCTGTACTAACGTACTTGGTAACGGCCAAGGAAAATCAGATCCATGAATGTAAGCATGAACAACAAAAATCATACGACTTTCTTTAGCTATTATGGATCCCTCTACACAAATCCTCATGTCTGTGCCGCATATCCACTCCCGGGCCGCTCCGATCCATGTTTGTTCCATCTCCACTAGCCAGAGATCGTAGTAGCTGTTAGTCACCATCTACACTGGAGAAAGGCCTGGTCATGTAAGCCGTGTTCATATAAGTTATAACTACAGTGTAAGTCCGGATCTAGAGTCTCACCTCCTCGATCCGATCCTCCTCCTTCCATCACAACCCCCATCATCCATTGGGAATACCCAGCCAGGCAAAATGGCATCCGGCGCCTTCTCCCCCAAGACGGCCCTCCTCCTCCTCCCCCTCGTCTCCTCCACGTCGACGCTCCTCTTCTCCCTCGACCAGCACACCTTCCTCTCCGTCCTCACCCACCCAGCCCTCGCCCAGAACCAGGGCGCCTCCTCCAACGCCGTCATCCCCCCTTACTTCTCCCGCTTCTTCCCGCGGGGCCTCGCCCGCGTCGTCACCTTCCTGGGCGTCACCACCTGGTCCTCGGTGGGCTGCATCTACTCCTCGCGCGCCCTGCTGCGGTCCAAGGGCAGCCTGACCTGGTACGCCGCCGCGGCCGCCCTGGCCGTGGGGCATCTGCTGTTCGTGCCCGTCATTGCGCGGTCGGTCAAGAGCATCCTGGACAACAAGGGCGGGGACGTCGCTGTTGGTGATGCCGGGGAGGGTGCAGGTGACGCCAAGAACAACAAGAAGAAGTCCAATATCGACTACCTGAAGGACTGGCTGCGTGTTAATATGGCGCGGACGCTGACTACGGATCTGGGCGCCTGGGTGTGCGCCGTCATTGCCGTCACCAAGACCTTCAGCGATTAGATGGGCCTTGTCCAATTGTACAGTACGAGTGTTGATCAGCCCCAGCATGTATCGATCCTCTATTTTACTCAATTCAAAATCCACAATGGATGCTCCCGCGGACACGGACATTCAACTAGCATTGTCATTTATGTGGCGAAAGACGCCTTCAGCTACACTAGCAACCCACTTCTACCATCTTGAATGACTGTAAACACAAATACAACACATCTATCGCCCTGTACTTCCTCTAGAGAGCCCCCCAGATATCCATATCCGTTCAAGCCCACTCGCCACCCAGCCAGCGGTTGAAGAAATCAATCGACCCCTCGGGCTGGTCCATCGGCACCATGTGGCCCGCCTGGTAGATGCGCATAAAGGTGAGGTTGCCGCTCGACTTGACCTTGCCGTACGACTCCGACTTCTCGCTGTCGCTCGAGACGACGAGATCCTCGGGCTCCGCCTTGGCAAAGCTCTTGTGGCCGGACCACTCAAGCTCGTTGACCCACGCCTCATTGCCGAGCCAGTTGCAAATAAAGTCAACGTCGCCGGCGTAGACGAGGACAGGGATCTCCTCGAGAATCTTGGGAACAAGATGGTGGAAAGGCTGCATCCAATCACCAGCAAACATGAAGTTGCGGTTGATGTCAAAGTTGCAGCTCTCATAACCATCCACCTCGGCGCCCACAGCATCGCGCACCTTTTTCTGGCCAAGGTACTCCGAGATCCAGCCCATGGCAGAGTAGCAGAGGTTGGACGAGTCCTCACAGTCGCCACGGATATCGTAGACGTTGCGGCCGGTGCGCTGGTAAGGGCCCATCATGGCATTGTTGCAGTAGATGGTGGCGGGCACGCAGGACCAGGCACTTCCGGATTCGTAGCAGCGCTTGATCAGAGACTGGCAACGGGGTAGGGCGCTGTCCATGCCCTGGCACTCGCTCTCGCTAAGGACGGCCTCGTGGCCACCCTCGCCGCAGGCCATGGGGCGGTAGTAGGCGTACTGAGTGTAGGGATCAGTGAGACCGTTGCCGATCAGGACACTCTTGAGGTTGATGTTGCGGTCCTCGTGAGAGAGGATCTCGGAAGTGAAGACGGGAATGTAGTGGCCAGCATAGGATTCACCGGCAATGTGAAAGTCCTGCTTCGCATACTCGGGGAATTGGTGGAAGAAGAGCGTCAGGAGAGCATAGACATCCTTGCCGGCGGCGACGGTGTTGCTGACGCTGCTTCCGCTGTATGAATAACCGACGTTGACGGGCTGGTCGAGGAAGATGACGGAAGCATTGTTGTTCCACGAGTAAGGGTTGTTCTCCACATCAAGCTTCTTGGTGATGGTGGAAGGGCCCAGCTCAAGGAAGAGGCCGGTCAGCGAAGAGCAGCCGGGGCCACCGTTGAGCCAGAGGACAACGGGATCGTTCTCGGGGTCATTGCGGGACTCGAAGAACCCTGGACAGCATTAGATACAAGGTCTTACATGATAGGCGTATGACGGGTAGGCTTACAGTAGAAGAGGTGCTTGTCCTCCTCCTCGTCATCGAGGTAACCGCTGTACTGCTTGACAGTGTCGACGCCAAGGTCGGAGGGGTTGACCGTCTTGGCGCGGAGGTTGTAGTTCTCGAGCTTGCCACCGACCATGCGCTGGGAGCCCTCTACGCCGTTGACGCCCATCTTCTTGACGTCGGCGCCCTTGACGATGTGGTCCCAGTGGTTGTCGGGACGGCGAGTGGCCGGCTTCGGAGGGGTGCCGAGGGCCTGCTTCTTAAAGGCCTCGACGCCATCAGGCATGAGCATCGAGACCTCGTCCCAGATGCCCTTGGCCTCGGATGTGAACTTGCCGAAGATATCTTCGAGGGAGCTGGCCCACGACTCGATGTTGCCCGACTCGAAGTCGATGACGGGCTGGTCCGAATTGCCGCCGTGCAGGACCTTCTGGCTCTGGAAGCCAAGGGCAGAAGACGCCGCGCTCAGGGCGACAGCGGATGATGACAGCCGCATGATGCAGATTCTACCGAGCTTAACGGTGGATTGATGAGATGAGATTTGATGGAGATGGGTGAGTTGGGGGATGGTGTGGGTGTTGATGGAAGAACCAAGACTGGAATGTGGTGGGAAGCTTGATAAGCGCAGCTGTCAGGCACGGTCACACCTCAACCTCACACGTCATCTTGGTTGCTGGGTTCCCGTAGGCAGGTCCCGGCTCGGCTCAGGCGGTCTCAACTCTCAACAGGGCCCCGAGCCGCTGGGGGCGGCCACTGCCACTGCCCACATGACCTCCAGCTGCTGGCGAGTGGCAACCCCCGCTTGCAGCCTTGCTCCTGTGGTTGGCTCCCGTCTCCCCGCATGGTCTCGCCTGCCTGTCGTCCACCGTACCCACACCGGCGTGACGCGGCTTATCTTATCTGGCGGTGCCTGGCGCAGGCGACTTCGGAACCCTGTTGGGCTGTTTGGCCTGCATTGACTCGTGCATCCCAGTGAGTATGCATGCATGTTACTCGCTTCTAAAAAGACAAAACCTCAACTGTTTGAGGTGATGTTGTTTGGGTTTTGTGTAGGTTTGCGACGAGTGTCTCATTACACTACTCGTAACGTCTCTTTTGCGACTCCATGATAGCCAGATTCCCAGCATCTGCTTTTACCAAAGATTGCCAGTGATGCACATATCGTGTATTCTTGATTCTTATATTTGTACGGGCATCCTCGATATTTCCTTGCGTTAGCTGCGACCTCATATTCTGTTTTGATAGTATATAACGTATGGGCTTGGAGAGCGGGGGAGACCGCGCTCCCAATTCATACTTCTCAACGCTACTCGGGTGAGGTACCGTGCTTGGGTAGAGTATCATGAAGGGTCCTCTCCACCTTGGTGTCAATTTTGGGGGCTTCCCTTCCTAGATCACAATCACTAGACTGCCCTCCTCGAATGACCGACAGGCCCTCAGCAAGTGCCGTTCTCGTCTGGCGGCGTTTTCTCGACCCTGGACCTCTATTACTGCCTCACGGGCACGCTCCCGAGCACCCAGCCAGACCACCACCGAATCCGCGTGGTGCTCATCGTCACGGTGACCCCATCTGTCGTTCTGCCTCAATGCCCTTCCCAACCTTGAGTCCATCTCGGATGGAAAGCTCAGCTCGAATCAGCATCGTCTGCCCTAGTAACATGAACTATTGGGAAGGCTATCCAATACGGTACTCGTACGACCTTGCGTGCGTCTGGCGCGACTGAGAATTCCCGAGTGGAGAAATAACCTAGACGGACGCAGTCCTCTTCTCCCACTCGCTATTGTGTTGTAATCGTGCTCTCGCACACAGGTTTGTTGACATCTATTCGTGGGCTCTTGAGAAGATGGCCCAGCCTATCTCTTCAAGTTCTATAGTGCGTCCAATGCACATGATGAGGCATCCCTGTTCATTGTGCTGGCAAAAAAGACTCGATTACGTTGTACGGACTTGCGGGAGAAAACGTGGCCACATCTGAAACGCAATGATATATAGAGGCAACATGGGGAGAATAACTGTTATGGGGGAAGAGATAAGTCGGGCATCGTAAGGTGACGCTTTTTCGAGGTGGTGATATGCCAGATCGGGACCTCGGCCAAGGGTGGTCTCCACCTACATATAGGTATTTTCTGGGAGGCAAACTTAGCAACTGTCGACAACATTAAAACACTAAAAGCCACCTGGAGCTGCCTGGGTACTGATATGCGTTGGCGCCTTCACATTCCATTCAGCACCCATTAAGTCTCAACCCATTCCGCCGCCATGTCATTCATCAGCTCGATGCTGGTCCCCGCAGCCAGTTTCCTTGCCTTCGGAGTGGCCGCATTCAACCCCACGAATTACATTGGCGGTGTCGACTTCAAGCCCGAGAGGGATATTCCTGGCCTCGCCGGCAAAGTCGTCCTGATAACGGGAGGTGAGCTACAGTCGTCTCAGATCGTACCTGATCTCGCACCCTATATAGCCAATGCTGATGGCGAGCCCCAGGCAATGCTGGCCTCGGCAAGGAGACGGTCCTGCAGCTGGCTAAGCACCGTCCCTCTAAGATCTTCCTCGCAGCGCGGTCTGAGAAAAAGGCTAAGGATGCTATTGAGTCTATCAAGTCGCAAGTCGAGGACGATGTGGACATTATCTGGCTGCCCCTGGACTTGATGTCACTGGATTCGATCCGGACCGCCGCCAGCTCATTCACTGCCCAGTCCTCCCGGCTGGACCGCCTCATCCTGAATGCCGGCGTAATGTCTCTGCCTCCAGGAAAGACGGAGATGGGACACGATATCCAGTTTGGCACCAACCACACTGGGCACTTCCTCCTCACCAAGCTCCTCCTGCCGACACTGCTCAAGACGGCCGAGGAGCCAGAGGCGGACGTGCGAGTCGTGGCCGTCTCGTCGCTCGGGCACAACCTGGCGCCGCCGTTCAGCATGTTCCTCGACCAGGACGAGCTGAGCCGCGCCGACACCAACGTGCGCTACGGTGCGTCCAAGGCCGCCAACATCCTCTTCACCGCCGAGCTCGCCCGCCGCTATCCAGCGCTGACATCCGTCTCGGTCCACCCGGGGGTCATCTACACGGATCTGTACGACTCGGTCGTAGAGCGCTTTGGTGCCGCCGGAGCCATGGCCGCCAACGTCCTCAGGAGGTTCGGGCAGACGGTCCCCCAGGGCGCGCTCAACGAGCTCTGGGCGGCGGCGGGTGCGAAGAAGGGCGATATTGTGAACGGGGCGTACTATGTCCCCGTGGGACACTACAAACCGTACAACATGTACGCGAAGAACGCAGACATGGCTAAGAAGCTGTGGGACTGGACGGATGCAGAGGTGAAAAAGTCGGAGTAGCTCAGTTATGTTTGGTTGAATTGGTGATGGCGAGCGTGTGTTGTGTTCCAGATTGCTAAGCGGGGGTTGTACTACCTCTTCATGTTACTATTATATGTTAGCCAGCGCCACATAGTACTTAATGAACATTAGACAGTCAAAGAAAACCAGCAGGTATATCCCAGACGGATCAAAACTACTACATAGTAGCAATTCGGGGAGCATCTAGTGATGAGTGACACCCATGCATTCTAAAGTCGAAAGTTTGCCGCGGTAGATTCGTCCGTCGTAATATTATTATCCGTATCCGTATCCGTACTTGCTACACCCAAAGGGGAAACCTCAGAGCCCCCGCCTAAGTAATACGATTTGTTGCGTATTACTTGCGTTTGCGCATCTGCTTTCAGCATGGGGATTTTCAGACTTTGCACACGCATGCCAACCCGATGATTCGGCGGCTTTGTGCCGATAACAGCGTGGCTAGCCTGCACAGCCACCGTGAAGCGCCGAGGCCTGGAGCACTGAGTTTTAGCTGGAGCTTTGGCTGGATGGCAACGTTCCAGGTTTCCACGTTGCCACGCCAATTGATGAGTTTACGCCAGCGCGCGGCAAGCCCAGACTCCCCTCTGCCATCCACGCTCACCACGATTGCGATGGGATCCATCCAAGCTGCTCAAGCCGAGGCAGTCAGCTTCTCAGACCTGATGATAGATGCGCTATGCAGCGGCTGCAGGGGCGTCAGAACTGGCGTGCGCACAACGCAGCACTGCCCACCTGGTTCGACACGATACATGGCATGACGCGTCTCGTATCACCTTGGATGGGGAAAACTTGTGGTGCCCTAGGCCCCAACAGGCCAGGACCCTCGATGATGCGATCCCACACTGCCGGTCTCCGGTGGGAGACTAGAAGGCCAGCCACTGATGAAGCCGGACGAGGTGGAGGTGCCTGGCTAGTAAGTAAGTGCTTGGAGGTATCTGGTGGTGTGCACACCCTCTTCGTATGGCATTCCAATGTGCTCACGCTCTGGCCACCCACACCGTTCTGGCTCTGGAAGACTTGGCTTCAGGGCATGATAGGCACGGAGATATCGATGTAATATTCCGTACCCCGAAGTAAGATTCCGTTTTTGGACTGAGGGAGAGGTCGACCCTTAAAGTGCCCTACATCCAATCCAGTCTTACTCGCTTCCAGCGCTTCCAGCGAGCTTGGGCAAAGACCGCTCTCTGCCATCTGTGTCTACGTCACCTCGACCACTCTCAAGTCTTTGTGAAACAGTCACTCGCTGTCCCTGCCCACTGGAACCCAGTGAGCGCTCGCTCTTTCCGACACGCCATCCCATTCTTTTCACCCCTCCTCCCGTCCTTCTCTCCATGTTCGCTTGTGTCCTCTTCCTGCATCATTAACAGTCGAACTCGGCTTCACTACCACACGGCCAGCATGCAGCACTACGATCCCAAGTCGGGCGCCGGCTCGCCTCGTTTTGAGTACGATGATGGCCCCTATTCGGCCAGAGGCAACCGTGATGGTGGCATCCGCCAAGCCCAAACCACCATGCCCTGGTGGAACCCCAGATACTGGCGCAAGAGAGTCTGGATTGGCCTGTCCCTCGTTGTTCTCATAGTCATCATCATTGCCGTCGCTGTGGGCGTTACTCAGGCTAAGAACAATGCCTACCCCGACTACTCCCAGCTCAAGTACTCCCTGAAGGAAACTTGTTGGTCATCATATTCCCAATTCATATAGACCTTAGTACTAATGACGTGATAGTTGAGGGAGAGTCCTTCTTTGACAACTTTGACTACTTCACTGGATACGACCCCAGTAAGCCCTACCCTCAAATTTATATTACCCCTTTACGAAGCTAACAACTTTCAGCCGGCGGGTTTGTCCATTATGTTCCTCGCGAACAAGCCCAGCAACTGGTATGCCATCTCCAGATCGAGCCATGAGGGTTGATAAACTGACACTCCCAGAATCTCACCTATGCCTCGTCGGGGACAGCCGTTCTCCGCGTGGACACCTCGGTAGGCCCTGGGGACGAGCCTGACGCCTCCACTGGACGCTTCTCCGTCCGCGTCACATCCCGCAGCACCTACAACGACGGGCTCTTCATCTTTGACGTCAAGCACAGCCCCTATGGTTGCGGCACCTGGCCGGCCCTCTGGTTGACGGACCCCTATAGCTGGCCCGACCACGGCGAGATCGACATCATGGAGGCCGTCAACAAGGCCGACGACGGCAACAAGATGACCCTGCACACCACCAAAGGCTGCTCCATGGACGTCCGCCGCAAACAGGCCGGGGACGTCGACCAGAAGAACTGCGACCATTCTAAGAACTCCAATGCCGGGTGCGGCGTCCTCGGCGACAAGGAGTCTTACGGCGAGGCCCTCAACGACAACGGCGGCGGCGTCATGGCTGTCGAGTGGCGGGATGCTGGCATCCGCATGTGGCAGTTTGCCCGCAGCGCCATCCCAAGCGACATCACCGGCAAGAAGCCCAACCCTTCCTCCTGGGGCACCGCAACCGCCGACTTCCCCAACACGGACTGCGACATTGGCAAGCACTTCCGCAACAACTCCATCGTGGCCAACATCAACCTGTGTGGAGAGCTAGGCGAGGCTCTCTATTCTGATTCCGGATGTGAGTTGGAGAGTCTGCTGAAGCGTACTTTTGGAGCACGGTTTACTGACAGTTTCTGAAACTAGGTCCTAGCAAATGCACAGATTATGTCGCCAAGAACCCTAACGCTTTTACCAACGCCTTCTGGGAGTTTGGTGCCTTTGAGGTCTACAAGGCCACCTAGAAATAAAGAGACTTGACGATGTATTGGGAACAAGAGAGATGTTAAGGATTGGAATTCATCGCATGGCGTTAAAGGGAAATACTATTTGAGTAAAAAGGGGGTTGGGGACTCTAATAATGATACAGACTTGATTTCGGCTCGTCTAGGGCGTCTAATGACTGCGTCGTCCAGACAGCTACCGGCCCGGTGGGGGCTATATGCGAAATATACAGATTTGTACAGGTGCTCTTGAAATCTTTCCAGAAAGGACATCAGTGTGCCCCCGGAGATGATATCCCAGCAGTTGTAAAAAGTGGAGAGCCGTCTCCCAACGCCAGCCCAAAAATCCTCTATGCATGCATGATATATGGTCCCAAACGCCGTCGAAAAAACAAGCAAAGCAGGCCGTATTAATCCCCCTCTCACATCATACAAGCAACACACATACACGCGCGCGCGCGACGCGCACTCTACTCGTCCTTGGGCTGCCTCATCCACGCGTCGATGGCGGCGCTGAAGGCGGCAAAGGCGACGCAGCCTCCCGCGACGGCCTGGGGCCCCGCGTTCTTGGCCAGGATGCCGCCAGTCAGGCAGCCGGCGGCGACGCCGTTGGTGAGGTCGTTCTTGGCGCGGAGGCCCTCGATGCCGCACTCGATGCCGGAGAAGAGGGCGCCGACCTTGCCGAAGTTGCGGGCCATGGAGTAGGACCGCGTGCCCATGTCCTTGAAGCCGACCTTGAGCTGCTGGCGGAGGGGCAGGCTCGACACGGGCGTCTGCTGGGGGCCGCCGAAGGGGGTGTCGTAGCTCATCTGGAGAGGGGAGGTGTCTGTTAGCGGATGGGGATGCTCTGGGGTAGCGGAGCGCGGGGGAAGGAGAAGGGAGGGAGGGGGGGGGGGGGACGTACCGAGGCCATGAACATGCCGAA